>ML101874.1:0-26593 GCA_003697995.1 Taxidea taxus jeffersonii
CTGAGAAGCCCTAAATTACCCACCAGGGAGATTCTGTGACTGTAAGGTTCAAAAGTAGCTCATAATTTTTCAAGTGACGAGTTTGCATGTTGGGTTAATTAACAGAACTCCCAAACAGCTCTTAAACCTTGGGCAGCACTTAGCCCTTGCCCAGTCCTTCTTTCCCTAATGCCCTACACCAGCCCCTGACCCATTCACATGGAGGCAAAGATGGACCACTGTGGCTGTGACTGCTGCCTATGACCCTGGCACCTTGTCGCTTGTGATAACAGGGTTGGATTTGCTTTCCACTTCTTTCCTGCCAGCCAATCGTCCCCCCCCCCCCCAATACATATCCTTTATTTTCCTGGGTTTTTTGGCTCCTAAGTCACTCAGATTGCTCTTTAAGATCCACTGTGTAAATCCTTAGACATGCCCCTTTCCATGCTGACCTGGGGTTGCCGACCAGTCAGGTGGTTAAGTTTGCAAAGTGATTGGTTGAGTGAGAGGCACAGCCATTGTTGCTTAGTTTGGTGTGTGGAAATAATCTATAGGACTACTAAATGAAGACTGTAGGGAGGACGTGGGAATGAAAATAGGAGCAAGAGGGTGCCAAGTCCTGGTGGGGGCGCTGCAGCCTGGAGCACAAGGTGTTGGAGGCCATATGGCGAGACGCTGTCTCCATCCCAGGGCTGTAGGGCTTCCTCTTTGCCCTCTGTCTCAGGCGTTTAGAAACATGGCGTGAGGCTCTGGAAACCCTCTTCCAGGCAGACTGTCCTCACAGGAGCCTGGAATTCACACGTCTTGTTTCCACACAGAGGAAGCTAAGCAATTGAGATATAAGTTAAGATTTTAACTCAACGACGCGCTAATCCATACATCTTGAAGGGGACAGCGTGGAGCCTTGCCTTTGCTCTTGTATCTGTACTCTGGCGCAGTCACACATGCAAGCCTCATTTGCGAAGATGTCTCTGAAATGTATTCACTGAAGATAATTATAGAGGTCTAACACTTCTGCTCTTCAATTAATGCTATAAAATTAATGGTCTTTCATTTTTACATCCTATGCAAATGATGGTGTCATCTCCAACTGTAAGCCTCTCTCCTCACATGCTGAATATGATCAGTGTCCCTTTAAGCTGAATTAGAGCACGTGACCTTCTAGGGTATGGCAGGAGTGAAACCCTCACGTGCTATTTCCAAGGTTTCATTATGATATGTTCTTCAAAAGTGGAATTTCAGAGCTGACACCAAAACGTGTTTCAGTGACTGATCTTTTGGGGTAGTGGCCTTCGGAGGGGGCCGACAGGAACTGGAGGACTGCTCATAAATCTCCCATTTTCAGACTGAGATTTACCAGGCTCCACAATACGCATGTTTCCAAACAAGGGACAGATAGATTCCCATAAGATAATGAGGCATATGTAATGGAAATGCAGTGGTATTTGGATATCGTACCCATTAGAATATCCTTTTGCAAATAGACCCAGGGGAATTATTGGCCAGGGAGTAGATGAGTTTTCTTGACAAGAAGTTCTGAGAACTACCAAAGATGACTAGCTCAGGGGCTCAGAAAGGGGGAAAACTAAGATGTTACGATTCTTTTATTTCAAAGACTGGAGTAGCAGAAACTTAGGACTTGGTGGCTTCTGACAAGGGTGGTGACATCTTGCCGGCATCACTGTGTGCGCACAGCCCTTCTGTGAGGCGTGTGCCTATGCTGCCGGCAGCTTGCGGGAGTGGAAAATACTGCATAGCTCGAGTGCCCTCACACTCAGAGGCAGGATCCTTGCTCTTATTCAGGGAGTTTCTGTCAAATAATCGGATACCATCTGGTATTTGAGTCCTAGGGAGAATGTGTAATTGCAGGGGACTGGGGACTAAGGAAGGTGACAGAAGGGGCATGAAAGAAGGAAAACATAAAGAACCTTGACTGGGGAAATTGGGTCCTAGACTGATGAACGCTGCAGTCTCTGGCAGCTGGGATGCGTTGGATTGATGGACATACTCCTGAAGCCAAGTTCAAAGATAGTGTGCCCATTTATCCTTTGTGATCTGCTGGATTGTGTGAGACACAAAGATTGAGAGAAATTTTTTTTCTCTGTGGCCAGAGAGAATTTCTTGGCCACGGACATCCTGTTGAGAAAATTCCTGAGTTGAGAAAATTCCAAAGTCTAGAAGAGGCAGGTTTTAATAGTCAGCCTGCAGCCACAGGTGTCCCTGGTGGGTAATTTGGGTTGCACGTGGGGAAACTGCTGAGCTTTTGCATGGAGGAGTGTTGCAATGCAATGAAATAAAGACCTGTGGTGTGGGTGGCATCCCTTTACACAGCCGTGTTGCTGATTTCTGCCCAGCTGTGGCTGCCATACCGGGCAAGCAGCCTTCCTGTTGTCCTGGTCCTTTAGGGGAAGGCATTCAGGGAGATGCCCCAACACAAGGGTTTATGGATGTGTAGGATGAACGTGGGAGCTGGATCAGAAATAGGAGCTGCCTTCTGTACTTATAATGAGGGAGAGAAAATCGTATTCACCAGAATTCCTCTTCAAGAGAGCTCAGAATATATTTGGATGAAGAAATATTTTAATAAGCCACTTGGGGTAGAGGGTGAGACCCAAGAGTATCGTCAAGCTAAGAAGTTATTATTAAACTGCTCTGCATGTGATAAGGAGAGGAATTTGTCATAATCATCAGAGGGAAGAGGAGAGAAGAGAAAAGAACGTGAGGGGAGGTGGGAGGTGGTGGTGAGAGGTGATGCCCTGTGTAAGGAGGGCCCTCCCCATGGCGCTGGCTCCAGCCCTAACTCTTAAATAAAGTGAGGAAGCCCCCGAAGAGGTTTTGGGAAGCTCCCTGAAGGAGCCCAGGTTCAGGTCTGGTTAAGGTGGGGGAAATAGAGGCTGCACTCATGAGTGTGAGCCTCAGCAGGGAGGAGCCCACAGGGGCGTTGGTCCTGGACAATCCCAGGTTCACAGCACAGGCTTTGTATATTCGTGGGTGGTAGAATCGTTTTTGAATCAGGTTTATCTTATTTGTCCAAAGGCAGGGCAGGTGAGAGGGGGCAGCTGAAATCCAGGTTATATATGTACAACCATAAAGCAACTGGAGTATCTGAAGATGCCTGTTATTCTTAGTTTATTTCATAGGAGATGTCTAAAATAAAAGGAAATACTGTAGAATCTCATCAATTTGGAGATAGGACCTTTATAGAAGAAATTAAGGTAAAATGAGGTCATATGAGTGGACACTAATCCATGTAAGTTACTTGGGAGGTAGGGCTTTAAAAGGGGTAATTCACTTACTCCAGGGCCCTTAGGGTGGCTCCTTGCTCCTGTATCACTGGTGTCCTTATAAAACAGAGAGAGATCAGGGTCAGGCGGCCATGCACAGAGCAAAGACCATGTAAAGAAAGAGCAAGACAGGGGCTGTCTGCTAGACTAGGAACCTCCAGAGCTGTGGTTTATGGTACCCACTCTGTGTTATTTTGTTTTGACAACCCAAGCCAACTAAGCACAGAAGGGAACGAACCAATACTGGATTTACCTGCTAGGATGAACCCCAGGCTCTTCTCCCATCTCCCAACACGTATCTCACTCTGCTTGCAAACCCCACCTTCTTTCTCCTCTTGTTTTCTTTACTCCTGGCTTCACATGGTGAGATTCTGGTCCTGGTGATTGTACATCAGTCCCATTATGGGGGAGAACTGCCTCCTAACTTGAGGCTGGTCATGTCTGAGGCCACTCTGGATCTTCCGTCTGTCCACTTCCTGGCCTGCCTTTTGTCCTCTGTGGATACAAATAATGAACTTACGAGGAGGGAATGGACATTTTTTTAAATTATAATAATGACTAAACTTCTCAAGGAATTACAATACAGTAGTAGCCTGTAATTCTACTTTTCAGCTCTCCTAAAAGAGAAACACAGTTCCAAAACTTAAAGCATTTATTATATCTTAAAAGCAAGCTCTTATTTCTGGTTCAGAGACTTAATGTGGCATTTATAATTATATTCTGGAGACAACATTGTTTAAAATTTGGGTTTTCATGCTAAAAAAGATTTTTAAAAATATGTAATTGTCTATTAATTCTCCCAAAGTGATGTGATTGGCTTTTTCTTTCCTTTCCTTTTTTTCCTTCCTTCTTTCCTCCCTTCCTTTCTTTCTTCCTGTTATAACTCATCCTGAATTGCCCATTTTTTAAAGAGAAACTCTGAAATAACACATGGGTGCCTTGGCCTTGGCATAGTTAAACTCTGTAACACATGGTGATTCCTACAGGAACATTAAACTGAAGTCATAACAATGGGTAATATTGTAATGTTAGCACCACGCTCTAACCAACTGAGCTAACCGGCCACCCTGGTAATACTGCAATATAATGGAAAATGATCATTAACTTTTCTCGACAGGAAGGAAATGAATTTTCCTCATTGTACACATTCTGAGAAAAGTAGGTATGAGAAAATTTCAAAGGCTGTTCTGCCCACCCAGAACAGGCCGCAGGTACCATCCCAACAATAGCCTTACAGAGTCTGCTGTCAGCCAACTGAGCAAGCAGAGCTTCTGAGGGAGAGAACGTGGTTCAGTGTCTCAGAAATATGTGTAAAGGAACTTGAGATTTTAGAGCGTGGTTGGTCCTACACAGAGTCAAATACTTTTCTGAGGGGTCTTTCTCAAATCTCAGGTAAATCATTATCTTTTTTTTTTTTTAAGATTTTATTTATTTATTTGACAGACAGAGATCACAGGTAGGCAGAGAGGCAGGCAGAGAGAGAGGGGGAAGCAGGCTCCCTGCTGAGCAGAGAGCCCGATGTGGGGCTCAATCCCAGGACCCTGAGATCAGGACCTGAGCCGAAGGCAGAGGCTTTAACCACTGAGCCACCCAGGCGCCCCAAATCATTATCTTTATCATGTTCTTCTCCCCACGACCCCACTCATAGCAAATATCCTGTTAAACTTCCATAGACCTATTTCAACTTAAAACAGTACCTAGTGCTATTCTAAGTATGTGTTTATTAAATATTCTGTTTAGGTCACCAGTACTTCAAAATATTTTTTTGAGATCTCGGGGACTCTGGTATGAATTGTTTTTTCAGAAGTCATGAATCTTAAAAGCGATGTTTGCTATAGTTTTGATTTCGTCCTGGTCCTTTATGCCACCGCCCCTCAATAATGCTCATCTTGTCCCTCTTCTTGTCACCTCTGCTTCTTTTTCATTTTGTCTGTCTCCGTAGTTCTTAGCTGCCCCAATGCATACTGTCTAGAATAGATACACACCCCAGGATTCTCCTCCAGTGTTTACATCCAAGTCAAACCAAAGGGGAACAGAGGCCAGATTCATTAGTTCGGTGATCAGATATCAATGAGGGAAATGAAAAGGAGGCAGACCTATTTTTAAGCCATCAGGTCAAAGTAACCAACCGATTCAATCTCTTTTCACTTCACTGTTTTTGGGGATCGTGGACGCACAGCTCTGAGGGTCTCTCCTTGCATCTCACATCGCTTGTTTTATTGCCTTGTGGGTGGGTGTGTACCTTCTTGACTCTTCATTAATACAGAAATGGAGACGTAGCACTTGGTCCCTTCCCCTGCCACCATAAAACCGCTTGCTGTTGCACAGATTGGGATCAGCTCACCACCCACCTCGTCTGCAACAACTGTTGGCCCAGGAATCTGCTGTGACTGTGCCAGATGTGCGCTCCTTCCCCACAATGCCAGCCCCCGATGGCAGTTCCAATGCATGGTGACCCCTGTTTGTAGCTGGCAGGACTTTCTGCAACTTGAATCATTAATAAAAACCTTTTCACGCCTTTCCAGGTTGTCATCACAGATCAAATTTTTGTCTACCACATTATTCCCCTCCCCATCCTCCTGATGCCCAGTGAAGCCTCAGGAAAGGAATTTCTGCTGGACATACTCCTACTCTGAGTGCTTGTGAATCTTTGGCAAACCTTTCAGTGGCCCTGCCCTTCCTCTCCCCAGCCCCTTCCCTCCCCAAGGCAGAAGGAACTGGCAGCAAACTGCATTCCTGCCCTCCTGCCACTGGGCTGATGGTAGCTGTGCTGTGCTCCCTTCAGGCCTGGAGTGCCCACAGCCTGGCAACAGAGCTCCTCTCTGCAACCGTGGAGGGGCATAGGGCTTGTGTGATCAACAGACAGTAACATTTGCAAAAATCCAACGTTGCAAATGGCAAAAACCAAACAAACAACAAACCAAACAAATAAAACCCTGGGTTTTTAGCAATGAAAGTCTGACTTTAGTCTTGACTATCAGAATTCTGAACTGGGAGATGGCCCATTAAATATATTTAATTTGCTCTTTTTTCTCACCCTCTTTATATCCCTGTAGTCTTCCTCTCCACCCTTTTCCCGTCAGAGTCTTGAGCCTTTGCAATAAAAAGTAATATTGGGATGGAGTTGAGGAGAAAGGGAAAGGACAGAGAAGCCAGTCAAAAACCCAAATCAAAAATGTCTTCCCATGTTTCCCCCTTTGTTTGTCCACATGAAAGAGGTCTTCATTCAGTGCTTCCCTTACTCGCAGGGCCACCATGAGATTCTGTGATTCTTTTCCCCCTATTTGAAGCTTAGTTTTGTTTGTTTCTTTGTTTTGTTTTGTTTAATTAGTTTTTTTAAATTGTTTTAATTTTTTAATTAGTGTTTTTAAAATTTGTTTTTTAATTAGTATACTAAATACAGAAAGACATCTAGAATAGAAAATGCTAGAAAGAAGTCTGGGCCACAGCGGTGTTGTTGATGGGGCAGTGAGGTAAAGTAGAGACCCTGAAGTGAATGACTCTACCAATGCCAGTCCTTGAAATAAAAGGACTGTCTCCCATACCCACTGTAGATGCTCAGTGGTAAGGACAACAAGAAGGACAAACCCAATGTGTTGGCTGCTGATATTCATTCATTCCTCACTTCTGTTCACAGTGCTTCCTGGCAGGCATCCATGGCGCCATATGCTATGGGGAAGTGGGAATGCTGAATGTTGAATGCTGTGGTAATGGGGAATTGAGTCTTCTTGCTTCATAAGATTCCGGGTGGCAGAGTTCTGAAAAAGAACATGTCCCAGTAGGTGTGTGATAGGAACCTTAGGACAGGATGGGACTTCAGAGAGTCCCTCCTCTAAACTCTCAGTTATGTACATAAGGATATGGAATCCAGAGAGGTAAAGCAACGTGCTTAGGTAGAACCATAGAATTTGAATCTGGAACTCCCTATTCTCCTATCCTTTAGACCAATGCACCATTTGTGCACTTCATGCTTTACCCAGTGGCCTTAAGGATGACCCTAAGGGTGCTGATACTGATGCTTCCCATATTTTAAGCCATTAAGGTATTAAGAATCTTTTTGCTCTCTCTCTCTCTCTCTCTCTTTTTTTTTAAAGATTTATTTATTTATTTGACAAAGAGAAAGTGATCACAAGCAGGCAGAGAGGCAGGCAGAGAGAGAGGGGGAAGCAGCTCCCTACTGAGCAGAGAGCTTGATGTGGGGCTCAATTCCAGGACCCTGAGATCATGACCTGACCTGAAGGCAGAGAATAAACCCACTGAGCCACCCAGGTGACCTGCTTTTTGCTCTCTTATACCAAGCAGTTGATATCAAAACACAAAGGAAGAAGGAGTATAAAGGAAACACTGGGGATTTAGAGTGAAAATAAATTGCAGTTCTGCCCAGACAATGGCTTACACTCTCAGAACCTCAGTTTCCTAATCTGTAGGCTGGGAATCCTCCTCTTCATTGTGTCTGATAGGCCTGTTATGGACATGAGTGATAGTACATGGAAAGCACCCAGCAGAGAGACTGGCACATAGTAGATAACTCATGATAGCTGATTTAGCAGGAAATAAGTGTCCTCTAAAATTGGAAAGCAGGCCCTGAGCCTGAGAAGCTGTCACATCAAAGTCGCTTCAACTGCTAGGTAACATTCTTAGACCAAGGGCACTTGTGTATGGGTATATGTATTGGAATCATTTTGTAATGAGATGATTTCCCAAAAAGCATCTAAGAAAATCAGTCTCTGAAAATCAGGCATCTAAAGGAGGAAAAAGTGGCTTTCAACATTACAGTGATGGATGGATGGCCGGTGAAATAAGAGGGAAGTAGGCTTGAATGGGAAAATAATTAACAGGAAAAAATGTTTTGGAAAAAATTGATCTTGAAGTCGCAGGAGGGAGATTAAATTCTCGACTTAGTCCTAATGGCTGTGTAACTTCTGGAAAGTCCCTTAACTCCTCTGTGTCTCAGTCTCCTCAACTGTTAAGTGAAAATAAAATTAAATGCCTCATAGCATTATAGAGATACTGTATAAGGAACTCTTAACAAAATAAAATTTATACATTTATTCATTTTAATCATGTAATGAGGATATAAATAGTTTTTCAGATTTGGTCAGGTTTCAGAATTGACTTTTCTTTTTTTTTTTTGCCCTGACAGAACAAGGTAGGAATTAAAAAGAAATAGCGGGGCACCTGGGTAGCTCAGTGGGTTAAAGCCTCTGCCTTCGGCTCGGGTCATGATCTCAGGGTTCTGGGATCGAACCCCACATTGGACTCTCTGCTCAGCAGGGAGCCTGCTTCCTCCCCTCTCTCTGCCTGCCTCTCTGCCTACTTGTGATCTCTCTCTCTCTGTCAAATAAATAAAATCTTAAAAAAAAAAAGGAAATAGGACTTCTGGTGCTGAGATCTGATGTTAGCTTAGTTTCTTCTAATGCAATACTGCCTTTGAGCGGTGTGCTGCTTCCCGTTTGCCCATCTGTATCATCCGCCCTGTAGTCTCCTCATGCCCAAGACCAGCCCCAGAGAGGTGGACGATTGGCGGGAAGTGGGGGGAAGATCAGTTCAGGGGTAGTCTCTGGAGCATGGAGGGGACCCAGCCTACTTTCCTGCACTGGCCCCTCCTGTAATCTACAGTAAAGAATTGGCATCCCATGGGGTGTAGGGAAGGAAGGTGACAGGGGAGGGAGAATGTTTTCTGAAAACACAGCAGCTCTTTTGGAACACAGAGAGCATGTGATCTTTAGTTTGACTTGTTCTTTCTATTCTGGAATGGGCCCCCATTGCCCTAGATAAAGGCAGGTAGCCTTGTTTTCCTGTCTCTGGGAGAGGTGTGTCTGGATGCATGCACGTGTGCAAGCGGGCAGGCACATACAGTACAGCCACAGGTGCCACAGGCTGCCTGCCTTACTTTGCCCAGCGTGTGCATCCTGGAGCAATTCCCGCTTGCACTTCTGAAGGCCAGCGAGGATGTGAGCTCTGTTTCCACAAGCAGCATCTCTGAAGAGTGATTTTCATTTTGAAGTTGTCTAATAAAGAGGGTCAAATTGCCAACATCATAACAGACTCTCTTCTTTAGTAGAATTATTTGCAGTGGTCCCCTTGGTGATCCAATCACCCAGAGACTCCAGGACAGGGAAGAAAAGGCAAGGAATGAAAATACATAAAGCAGAAGAGGCAATTACTGGCATGCATCATGATCAATAGAATAACAGCTTAAAAGGACAAGCTTCTCCACACCCTGAGGCTAGCACTCTGAGTCTCTGCCACATTTGGGAGAGACACAAAAATTCCTTAGGCAAGCGCACAAAGGCCTGCTGGGCTGCTGCCCCCTTGCCAGAGTGGTGTGGGAGCTTTCAGCAACATGCCACCATTCTTCTCCACGAGTGTGTGTGAGACTCCTTTTGTGAGAGTGCCACCATTCTTCTCCACGAGTGTGTGTAAGACTCCCTTTAAGGGGAGCTCTTGGACATGTGTTTGGGAAAGAGGAGGTTGGGAACCGTGTCGTTAAGGGGAGCTCTTGAGCTCCCCTTAAAGACACGATTCCCAAACACATAGACACGTGGTGTTTACAAGCCTGATGGACTCCCGAGGAAATATGCCAATTTCTATTTAAAAAATTTAGAATTTGGAAAAGTTAATCTCTAGGATAATACCTGCCAAAGATGAATGGTCACTCATGGTTGCTCTCCTCCTGGCTCAAGCCACAGAGGACAGACTGAAGGTTACCCAGCACCATTCAGGAATGCTGACACTACATCCCTGAAGAAAGAATATTCCAGTGCAAGCCAGAAAGTGGGTAGTTATAGGGACATACTCAGATCTGTCCAATTTGTAAAAATTAAGTTTATCCTTTAAGAAAGTATACTTAAGCTACTGGAAATGTATCTCTTGCCAGAGACTTCAAAACTGATCGAAAGCTTCCCATGGGACATAAGGTAGTGGTTAAAGACTTTTGTAAGGTAGCTCCTTAAGGGGTCCTTAGCCCACACCATGTTCTTTGAGTCATCGTGGAAGTAGAGGGAGCCTTTGTCCTGAGGGTCATGAATACTGACCATCAGCTCTCTGGCCATGATTACTGAGTGTCCACTGTGGGCAGAGCCTTGTGCTGGTTGGTGTGGAGAAAGGCACAAATGCAAATGGGAGGCCTAATTTTTGTTTGGAAAGTGCTGATTAATCTCTCCAGATGAGCAAGACAAACACACACAAAAGACCATTTCCAGTTAGTTTAAGAACTGTCCTCAATGCTGCCGCATCTCATGTGGTATTGTTTACTTCTGTGTCCCAGAACTTAGCGGAATCTCCAGCACTTTGGCATCGTTGCATTTAAGACAAAACCAGAGGAAAATCGAACATTACCAATGTGGTGCACCTGGTGTTTAACTCTGAGACAAAGGAGTCAGTTAGTGGCTGCTGGTAACTTGCATGCAGTTAACTTGGCAATGGACCAAGGAGCGTAGGGGATGGGATTCTTTGGTGGAAAAAAGGCAAAGAAGCACAAATTGATGAATTTGGAAGGGAAGAAAACACAAAGACAGCTTTAGCAAATGGTCCTTGGCTAAGAGTACAGAGGTCTCCCATTTTAAGTATATCATATTTCTGGAAATGCTGCGAGAAAGCAGATCGCCTCCCAGCAAGCTCCTGACCGATAGTGTGTGCCCTTTGCCCATGTTGCTCCCTTTGCCCATGTGTACATTGGCCAAAGGGAGGGAGGGAAGGAAGGAAGGCAGGTAGGTTAGGTAGAGGTCTTTGTGAGGGAGAAACAATGCCTGGGTTGTGATGACCATTAATAGGGAAGGAAAGATGTCGCCTGAAATGAGAAGCAAGAGCCATTAGAAGAGGACTCAGTGGGTGGAATGCAGGCCCTCTAAGGCCTTCTGGAACATTTGTACTGAGAGAGGGGCTGCCATCTGTAGGCTCAGGAGCATTCCTGTGGCTGAATACCTGGCCTAACCCTAACACATCCCTTTAGGGTCTTCAAGCAGAAATAAGCATGAAAATATTAAGAAATGTGTGTATTCAGAAAAGCAAAAACAGAGGCTTAACTTGGGGAAATGTCTAAATGCTATACAGTGCCAATATCTCCACTGCTACTCCAGAAATGTACATGGTCTAAAGCCCTTACCCTTATTTTCATTTGCTGTCTTTCCTCGGGAAGATTCTGGATTTCAAGTGAGGTGCTTGGTTGCCAGTGTCTATTGCACTGTAAGCTCCCTGAATGCTGACCAGAGAATCAAGTGGGAATCCCCCAGGGCCTAGAAGGGAAGCCTGGTAGCAGCCTAAAGACACATTTTCTACAATTTAAATGAGACCCATTTCTCCGCCAGCTCACACTCATGAGTCCTGCGAGTTTGTTCTTTCGGATTTTAAGATGCTTGAACCTGTGACTAAAAGAAATGGGTCCGATCCCAACCTAACAAATCTCAGGGCTATTCTAATTCTTTGGTAGTCCTTCACGTTGCTTACATTGGGTATTTGCCTAAAGGAAGTAGGGCTTGGAAAACATCTGGTTCTACAGATTTTTGGAGGCGATTCGATGCAATTTGTTGGTTAATAGGGTTTGATCTGTACTAAATCTGAATGTCTGTGTTATTTCAATGGATTTAATGAAGTTTTGTTTGTTGTTGAGATACATGCAGTATCACACCCTATCCTGTCTCATGTAGGCTCCAGGTGGAAGCAGCCAGGCAGGCCGATAATAATAGTCTGCTTTATCAGGATGCATTGCTTTGTCAAGGAGTTCAAATATGCTCTCATTAATATCTTACCTTGGGGAAAGCTGAAGGGAGAGGAGATGAGTTGTTCTAAAAAATACATGTGAACGAGCCATGAAATAAGGACCAGCCTCCCTGAAGCTACTTCTGGTGGGTAGTTTCCAAAGATGACTCCCTCAATGAATCACACCGCCCATTATTCATGCTTGGTGTACTCCTGTGTTCTTGAATCTGGCATGCTCTGGGAGTCTCTTTTAAGCAGTGAAATATGGCAGAAGTGACACCATCTAATTTCTGGAGCCCATGCATAAGAGGCCTTGCATCTTCTTCCTGGGTCTCTTGGAACACTCGCTCTTGGGACACTCCCCCTTAGAACCCAGCTGCCATATCGTGAGAATCCCAAGGTGCAGAGAGAGGACACAAACAGGAGGTCCAGTGGACAATCCCAGCTGAGCTCCCCGGCAGCATCAACGGCCAGCCTTGTGAAGGAGCCATCTTGTACTTCTGGCCAGCTGAGCCTTCTAGACAATTCCAACCCCAGCTACACTCTGACTGCAATGGGACAAGATAGTCTGAATGAATACCACTTACTGAGCCTTGTTAACCTACAGGACTGTCAGACAAATTAGTATTAAATCACTAAGTTTTGGGAAAGTTACGTAGACACAGCTAACCAGAGCATTGCTCTTCATATTTGATTATATACTGCTTGGTGAAAACTTAAGCTAGTCACTCTCGGAACAGCTATTGAAGACTACCAGGCATCCCTAACCAAGCTTTTGCTGCTGCTTTATGGAGAGGTCCTCCATGCTGTTCTTCTGAGCTTTGGATTTCACTCTTCACTTGCTTGAGAAAGAGAGAAACTCCTGTCTGTGGGAAGGGAGTATAGCAGTGGTGGGGCCAGGAAATGAGAGGCAACTTTCTCAAGTAAATTCCTATGGAGCAAGGGTTGCCAATGCAGTTCCTCATCAGTGCCAGCCAAGCAAGATGGTAGAACAGTGAGGGTGTAAGACACTTGGGGTGGTGGAGATAGTGTTGAACTGGCCAGCACATGGCTGTTACAGGGACAGGTGTTCCAGCCCAAGAGGGCCCCTTTGGTCACTGCTGCTGGGTCTCCTAATTTTTGAAGTGAAGCTAGAAATCTTTCTTTAATGTACAAATTTCTTGTTTTTCGTTTTTTTTTTTTTAAACACTGACAGTAGATTTTAAATATTTGTAGATGTTGTGTAAACACAACATACCCAGGTCTCTGATGGCTGCTAGTTTGATGTCTCTACCATAGATGGTAGGATGAAACCCAGGCCCACCTCACATAAGCACCCATGCCCTCCTGAGAGCAATCATATCCACCATCTATGCAGTGCATTATGGTTTACAAAATGCTTTCACATCCACATCTCACTTGACAGGGTCAGTAGGTAGGCCAGGCGTCTTTTTTTTTTTTTAAGAAAACTTGCCCAGAGAGGTTTTGTGCATTGCCTGTATCAACACTGCTCCTGTGGAGGCCAGCTTCCTCCACGGCTCACCCCATTTCTGCTCTCTCTGGACAGACAGGCAGGAGAGCAGTTGAGTCCTGAAAATGCACTAAACTTAGCATAGTAAAATCAGTGCAGGAAAGCTAAGAGGTAGAGAGGAAGAGAACTGAACACAGTGAGATGTTTTGGGGCCTTCTGAGCCTTACCTCCAGTGGTCAAGACTGTCAGCCCTGACTTTGTCTAGGGAAGTGAGATGAATGCTGGTGTCACCAAGCTCGCTAAGGGTAGGGCCCTGGCAGACGCCCCTTCTTGCTGTGTGTAGTCATGGAATCTGAGCAGCTGTGAGCTTTGCTTCGTGGTTCTCTGGAGGACATGGAGAGAGGAAGGAAAGCAGCATCAGAAGCTGTTCCCTCCTCGGACAGTCTCCATCTCCAGCCAAGGCAAAGCGGGCTGGAGGAGCCCTCTGAAATCTGTCCGTCTATTAGAGCCAATGTGTCCAGACCGATAGGAGAGAATAGGGTCCTTTATTTTTTAAAAATGTCTAGGATGTAACCCAGAAGACTCCAGTTTCTGCATTCCTAATAGAACAAGGAGGCCGCCCAGGGGCCAGACTCTGACCTCATGGTGTGTGTAGCCTTTGGGAAGGATTGGTCACCTGGTCACTGCTGCCCTGTGCCATAGTGCCCCCCTCCAAGGGCAGGACTTACCTCAGCTCTGGCAGGCTCCATTGGACACAAACAAAAGGGAAAGCAGCATAGGAAATATTTCTCTCCTCCTCCTCATTTCCCACCCCAATCCTCATGGGAGAAGTGACTTGGCTTTCATATACATAGCAAAAATTGAGGGACACTTTCCTGAGGGGCTCATGTCACCTGGACAGGCCTGGAGCTGAGCACATCTGACTGCCGCATTCACAGACCTCATGGGGATCACAGAGCCAGGGTCCCGCTCCTGAGTTACTTTCTCATTCTCCCCTCCACCTCCAGGATCAAAGCTGGCGAGGCAGGGACCAGTAGTGCCCAGTTGGGCCAGGAGCACTGCAGGAAGAGAAGCTCACATTTACAATGGACAACACGCCGGGTGCATCCACCCTCATCCTCTCGATGTCATCTTTGCTGTGGTCTGTCAGATGGTGCTGTGCACATCAGGACTGCACAGGTTATAAGTGGCTCACAAGCAATGTGAGCCCAGGTCACTCTGCAGCCTGAGTGTCCTCTTTCCCTGAATTCAGGCCACTGAGATAGAAATACATGGGCCCCCTTCTTCCCAGGGCCAGCGCTGCAGGGCACAAGCAGGTTGTAAACCACGGCTTTGCCAGCGGTGCCCCTGGAGTGGCGCAGGGCACACTCTGCACACCTGAGGTGGCAGCCTGTCTCACCCTGCAGCTGCAGTACATTCCGGTTAAATAACAGATTCTCTGTTGAAGTGGGGGCTGAGATAAAGGACTTAACGAGCTACCCCAAACTTGGGCTTCTAAGAAATACTGCAGTATTTTATTTGGTTTATGAGAAATTCCTGTTTTCAGGTTGTTAATGGTTCTGCATCCCAGAGTTGGCAGCCATCAACCAGAACCTCTGCCTCAGAACCAGAAGGAGCTGAGCCTCACCCTTTGGTATTGAACTTGCTCTGCAGAGACTGCTCTGCCAAACTGGGGGTTAAGGAGCTGTTCCCTCTGGTAAAAGAAAAAAAAAGGAAAGAAGAGATGAGACAAGATGAGACCAACTCCATCTAGATAGGCCTGGTTTGGCTCCTTTCAGTGCATCCTTCCTGAATCTGGCAGAGGAGTCCAGGCTCCAGAAGGAAGGAATCTGACTTGGGCCATAGGTCTGACACATGGGGCAGGCTAGCCTGGGGAGTAAGAGCCATTAGACCCGCCATGGATGAAATCCTAGAGGGAACTTCCTAATCAGAAGAGCAGGGCTCCGGAATCCAACATGGGGAAGGGAGGCAGTGGGAATGCGTGAGCAAAGTATCATTTCTGGAGAGAGAGTGCAATGTGCCAGGCAGAGTTTTTACTATTCAGGTCGAAAAGGGTTTTAGATGTGACTTGGCATCACAAGCAATAATCTTCTTTAATTCAATTTGCCATAAAAAGATGCCACTTTTGCTTTTTACATAACACATGAGAAAGTGCGGCGCTCGCTTTGCTGAGTATCTTGGCTATATTCCTGTGGCAAGAACACACCACACAAGGGACTTGGGAGATCAGGCTGCGCAGCTGGCTGGGTCAGCTGGGACTCTCCCTGACCACATGGCTCAGGTCCCTATACTTAGTACTGTTTCTCTTGGAAGATGTTCCTGCAGGTCCACCACCTCATGGAGAGAAAAAGATGATATCCAAACCATGATCGTAAATTGTCCCTTGTTTCATTTCTGTTATCCTGATGTCTGTCAATCCAGCAAGATAAAGAGAGCTCCTACAACACAGCCAGACAGTTGTCATGAACCCAGCCAGTTCTTGTAACCTTTCCTCATTTCCTGCTACTAAGTACACAGCGTTAGTCCATACAGAGCTCTTGTTGCCCCCGAATCATTGACGAATGTTCTTTCTCGGCGTGGTCACTGGGATCAGATAAACAACTGAAACTTTAGCCACTCTACTCCTCTACTCCATGGAGATGAAGAAAAAAATTGCACATCTAGGAACAATATGTGCAAGGGTGGTCTCCTGGCAATTTGTAGCCAATTACAAGTGTACATTGCTTTGCACAATGAATGTGCTACTGAAAAGGTTATATGCAAATCGAATTTTTGTAAATTGAATTATATTTAACATGCACCAAGGGAACTGGCTATTTTAGGGACACCAAAGTTGAATTCATTTTGTGGAGCAGGGAACCCTTTGTAAAGCAAATTACCATCCTCCAATTCATATATTCTTTGATAAGGTCAGGTTTTATTATTTTGGGCCTTTCTGAACTAGAGCATACCTCCAGTGTTAAAATGGTAATACCAGGATATTCAGAGCTGTCGCCAAATTCTAGAAGCAAGAGAAGACTAACTCTGATTCTCTTGCTAAAAGAAAAGATGGACTGGAAAAAAGAGACTTTCCAGTTTTGATTTGCTAGGATACCCACGGAGCTATTGTTAGTGTTTTGGCATAAGCCCAGCTGACTCCCCTAAGCCAGGGCTCTATGTGTTCCTGTTACATTAGTTCATTCTGGACCCACAGGCTCCTAGGCTGGTGAGTTCCCAAAGTGACAACCAGCTTAACCATGACCTTGTTAACCCTTAGGCCCTCTTATCACGGAGCCTGGGCCTATCAACTTTTTAAAGGCCCAGCAAATGTCTGAGAACTGAAGGAATACAAAGGAAAACTGCAAATCAAAATTAATAAATGTTTAATTAAAGATCTACAAAATGCAACATTGTGTCAACTTCATTAACTGTTAAGGTTGGTATTCATGAAAATTTAATTGCCTAAGAATTAGAAAGGAAGAAACAAAAACTCATTATTCATAGCTGCTGTGGTGGTCCATATTAAAAATCTGAGGCAATCTATGGACAGACTGTACTAGTCAATGGAGGCTGGTTATGCTGTGGTAACAATTAATCCTGAAACATTGGTGGCTGAACACAGCAGCCATTTATTTCCTTCTCATGCAGTCTGTTGAAGTTCTGAGTGACTGTCCGCCATGTAGTGTGATTCATCAACCCAGACTTTGCCACCTCAATGTGAGGCGTCCACACCTGTTCAGCAGAGGAAGAGAGAGAGAGAATCATTCAAGAGCTTACTGCTCAACCTGGAAGTGACCCATTTGGGAAGACTGAAATGGGACCTCTACTCCTATTTCATTGGCCACAGCTGGTCCTATGTCCCCTAAATGCAAGGTACCTGGGAAGCATAGGGGTTTGTTTTGTTTTGTTTCTGCATGCTCAGGAAGACCTTGTAATGTCTACCATGTAAACTATTAAATGGCAAGAGCTCAGCAAGATCAATATACCCAAATCAATAGCATTCTGATACATCTGTAACAAACAGTTATGAAATGGAAACTCAAATAGGTACCAACTTAAAATGCAAAAAAGCCATTGGAACAGACCCAAGAGAAGATATGTAAGCTCTTTGTAGGGGTGATTACAACACTTCATTGAAGGACAGAAAAGATGTCAGTCCTCTCCAAATTAATCTATAGATTAAATGTAATTTCGAATAAAACACATACAGGGTTTTTGGTGGTGGTTACTAAGCTGATCCTCTGGATGATATGGAATAAAGAACCCAGCATAACTAAGATAGTTTTACAGAAGTAGAAAGGCTATGGGCAAGTGGGCAAATGGGCAGCAGTAGTGTCACAAGTATGCATAAACAGACAAATGCTGCAGATGAGAAACAGTTTCTTATATGTATGTGAACCTGGTGTTTGACAAAGTTGTCCTTATGAATCAGTGCACAGAGGAGCCAACTGGGCTTTGTGATAAGAGGATATGAAATGCATGATCATAGATTGGAAATCACTGGAAATATTTTATTTTTTTTTTAAGATTTTGTTTATTTATTTGACAGATCACAAGTAGGCAGAGAGGCAGGCAGAGAGAGAGATGCTGAGCAGAGAGCCCGATGCAGGGCTCCATCCCAGGACCCTGAGATAATGACCTGAGCTGAAGGCAGAGGCTTAACCCACTGAGCCACCCAGGTGCCCCATCATTGGAAATATTTTAAATGCAATCATTGCAAAACAAAATTATAAAATACCTTTCCTACTATTTTACAGCATAAATATCTTTAGTGTGCCATGTGGGTATATTCAAACATCAAACATCTTGGGGCCTCCAAGCCCAAGAATGGCCTACTCAAGCCATAAATTCTTATTTCCACAATTGAATTTTCTCTATTCAATCCTCACTGATTATCCTTAGGTACTTGCTTGAATACCTCAGGGATGAATAAGGGATATTACCAGTTCTCCAGAGAGCTTGCTTCATCTTGGCTTATCTTTGGGTAGAGAGTGAGATGGAGCAGTGGCGGGCTTACAGTGATGGACTGTTTACAAGCAGTATTCATCCCTGTTGGAGCAGGTCTGATGACTCTGCTGGGGAGGCCTTGTCTGGGGTGATCCACATGAAAGACACAAGAACTCCCTGGAAGGAAACCACATAAGGGGGAGAAAGTCAAGGACACCAAACTGATCCAAAGACTAAGTCCTGGGGAGAAGGAGAAGGGGATTTTGAATCTTACTGAGCACTGCTCAGGTGGACTTTGGTATCTTCCCTGATTTGTCAAAACAATACTGAGTCCTTCCTGTGCCTTTCCTTTAATTCAGCACCACCAGCCCTCACCTTCAGCCCTCTCTACTGAGCAGCTTTCTTCTGGTCCAGGAAAAGTTATGGTACACTATCTAATCTCATTATCCTTTTAGGGTTTCTCATTACCTCACTTGCCCCCTGACCACTACCAAACAATTCAAATTCAGGTAGCCAAACTGTTCTTCTTTCCTAATAGGTTAGCAAAGGTCCCATGGGAGCCATGCAAGCGTGCTTGTTGCGGGAGGCATTGGGGGTGGGGACAGTTCAGTAACTTACGTAGAGTCTCCTAGGGTGAAACCAGAAAAGTCAACACTCATCTGTATTGATGAGGCATTACAATAAAATATTGTGACTAATTTTTGTCTTTGTCATGACCTAATTTTAAGATGATGATGACAGAATTGGAAATTCAGTTACATGTTGTTTAAATATATCTTTGGGGCTCCTTGGGTGGCACAGTTGGTTAAGTGTCCAACTCTTGGTTTTAGCTCAGGTTGTGATCTCAGGATCATGAATTTGAGTCCCAAGTTGGGCTCTACCCTCAGCATGGAGTCTACCTAAGCTTCTCTTTCCCTCTGTCCTTTCCTGCCCATTCCCCCCACCCACCCTGCTCTCAACCTCTCTATCTCTCTCAATAAGTAAAATCTTTTAAAAAATATCTCTTTAAGTTCTGGCTTTAACATGAAGAATTTGAAATATATGTATATATATTTATAACAACACAGTAAGGAGAGAAGTTGAATCAAAGCAAGTGATAAAATGTTGGGATTGGAGACTCTAAAACTCAGACTCAAATATAAAGATATGATGTTAACATTTGGCAAGCATGGACAAAGCAACTATAAATTTGAGAGGGACTTTTTGTGTCCTGTCAATGTCATAGGCACAAATCCAGTTGGCATCCTGGCCTATGGCCTCTTTAATCACTAAGTACCTAATTCAACTAAAAATGTGGTCCTAAAAATGGCTTCTTTTTTTAAATTTATTATTTTGGCAGAGAGAGATCACAAGTAGAGAGGCAGGCAGAGAGAGAGGGGGAAGCAGGCTCCCTGCTGGGCAGAGAGACCGATGTGGGGCTCGATCCCAGGACCCTGAGATCATGATCCAAGCCGAAGGCAGAGGCTTAACCCACTGAGCCACCTAGGCGCCCCCTAAAAATGGCTTCTGAAGGTAACTGCAAAATAGTTTGGAACAACATAATTCTTTCCTTAGTAGATATGCATCTCTTGTCCCCAGGAACATTTTGAATTAAGTGTTTTTAAAGAAAATCAATCTATAATATTAATATTTGGTTGTTTGTAATATGTGCATATTTAGTATTTTAGGAAACTTGTAGTGATTAATAGAATTTAGCTTAGTGATTAATAGAATTTAGCTTAATAATTTAGCTTATTAGAATAATAAGCTAAAGAATTCTGTTAATTCTAATAAGCTAAATTAATAGAATTTAGCTTATTAGAATACTAGGACAGTGCTGTAATTCCAATTTAATATGAGTATATTTGTGATTTTAAACTAAACATTTTTAGAAAAATGTGTTTGCGAGTTGGAGAAAGGGTGCACCTAGAAAGAAAATTGAATATAGAAATTGATACACTCAGTTTAAAATTTCTAAAGCATTTTAATAATTGATTTGTAAATCAGACCAAAAACTAAACAGGGGCCTCCTCAAAGCAAGTGTTAAACATTGGTTGATTTTGAAATAAAATATTTGGAAGTTAAACTTAAAAACCAAATGTGTTTGAAAGCATAAATTTAATATGTTAGGTACTGCTTTGAAAACAAAAGTAAAACCCTAAGTAGTCCTTTCTGGGCATAAAAATTTTCATCAAAGACATTAAGACTGATGTTGATCTTTTTTAACATATCAAAACTTTCATATCCTGTGAAAGTACTTTCAAATAGTCACCTTGGAGGACTCACCCAAGTGATACTTTCATTCCTCGAGACTCTTTTCAAACTCACTTTTGAGATTATTTCCAGAGCCAGTTTGGATTCTTTTTCCCTCTTGCAAACATCTTCAGGCATTGAAAATTAGATGACACAGTGGTTTAACACCAAGCTTAGTATGTCAGTATCCAGGGTATCTGCGATTTAACACAGGTACCCCAGAAGCAAGATCTCCAGGTACCAAGGATCCATTCTTATTTATATATATTTTTTGAAATGTGAAACCTCATACACAGTTTCCTCAAGAGTCTGAACACTTGCAAACCCCAAGCTACGTAATTCCTCCCACCTTTATCTAATTTAATTAGTTAAGAAGTGGGTCATAGAATGGAGATTTCTTCATCTTAATAAATAAAACAAAATTTCTTTTTTTTTTTTAAGATTTTATTTATTTATCTGACAGAGATCACAAGTAGGCAGAGAGACCCACAGAGAGAGAGGAAAGGAAGCAGGCTCCCTGCTGAGCAGAGAGCCCGATGCGGGGCTCGATCCCAGGACCCTGAGAACATGACCTGAGCCGAAGGCAGAGGCTTTAACCCACTGAGCCACCCAGGTGCCCCAAAACAAAATTTCTTTTAAAAAAATGATGGATTCACACCCAGTTTTCTTTTTGATCCCCATTAAGTCAATGACAATGAACAAAGTGACTTTTCAGCATTTGCTCTGAAGTCAGTTGCTTTTGATGCCTGTCAGGTAATCCTAAAAACAAATTCCACCAATCTTTGAGGGGAATTTCAGACTGAGGCTCTAAAGAAGCTTTTCCACAAATGAACTGTGCGCTTTGCCCCCACCTGTAGACTACCTGTGGAGCCGCACAATGCTGACGTGCTGGCATGGGTTGATCCACCCTCTCACACACATCTGTATCAATGACCTGAGGAGACCAGAGAAGCCTCAGGGACCTTTCTTTTTTTTTTTTTTTTTAAGATTTTATTTATTTGACAGAGAGAGATCACAAGTTGGCAGAGAGGCAGGCAGAGAGAGAGAGAGGGAAGCAGGCTCCCTGCTGAGCAGAGAGCCCGATGCGGGACTCAATCCCAGGACCCTGAGATCATGACCTGGGCCGAAGGCAGCGGCTTAACCCACTGAGCCACCCAGGTGCCCCCCTCAGGGACCTTTCAAAGTCACTTGTCCATTCGTTCACTCACTCGTTCATTCAAATCAAAGCTTTATTAAACCTTTAACATGCACAGAACACTATGCTAGGCTCTGGACGCCATCTCCTCACAGACGGGCAAAGTTTCACAACTTGTTTTCTTTGTTTAAACTACCATCAAGGACACAACACCTCTCTAGAGAGACTTTCTACTTAGCATTGGAAATTGGAGTGTGGCTCTGCAGGCAAAGTAGATCACTAAAGATTAGCAAAGATATCAACAGTCTAAGGGGGTTCTAAGTTCTTATTTATTCCACAGTGACCTTAGGACCTCAATTAGAATATATGGATAATGGGGGGAAATGCCTTCTCTCCTAGGGCCAATAATGGTAAATTTCTGGCGAAAATGATGACTGAGTATATGGGGCAGGAAGACAGTATGTGTATGTCTGGGGTTGGGGGGAGCTGGAGAGGCTGGCTCCCACATGTGGGAGCTGGGATATGTGGGGAAATCATTCAGCTTCTCTCCGCCTCAGTTTGCTCATGTATACACCAGATAACAGCGCCCTCCTCTCAGGTTGTTGGGACAAATGTGCACTGAGAGAGGAGAGCTCAGTGCTATCTGGCACACCATAGGCACATGGGTAAGTACTGAAGGAAGGAATCAGTGAGTGAATAGAAAAGTAACTCATGTAGAAGATGGAGAATAGGGTGTCCTTTTTTTTTTTTTTTTCCTTATGCTTGCTTTCTTTTCTCTCTGGCTTGGGTGAAGGAGTGTCAGTGCTAAAAAGATGGATTTTCTGGATTCATGGAGACACATGAGAAGATGAGGGTGTAGTGCTCCCTGAAATGGCTCAAATAGGATATCCTTATTTCTACAGGAACTCCCGAATTTCAAATATCCTTTATTCAGGACACTTGTAGTGAAGCAATTGCCCTACTTTTAGTTTGGAAATGATACTTGCTGTTCATTCAGACTTCTTCAGAAAAACGGGCCACTGAGATTTCTTCCAGTAGCCCTATGTGTTGTCCATCCATGCACTCCTCTTACTCCTGTTCATGCCTTACTTACCTTCCCACCACTGGTGAGGGTGGGGTGGGAAAGGGGAGTGCCTGAAAGTAATGTGCTCTGGGCTTGTCTGTGCAAAGAGTTTTCAGAGGTAACTGCACCTGTCTTTGAGGTACTTGATCTCTAGGCTCCCTACCCACCTGTCCTGGGCCCACCACGATTATCCCTGGTCTGTTCTCTAGATAGTTTGGGGAGGTGCCTTAGAGGATGATTTTTGTGTCTATAAAAACTTAAGAAGTCATAGTACTCTTTAAAATGGTTTCAGCCCGGGGGGGTGCCTGGGTGGCTCAGCGGGTTAAGTGTCCAAGTCTTGATTTTGTCTCAGGTCATGATCTCAGGGTCATGAGATAGAGCCCTGCATCGGGCTCCATGCTGAGTGTGGAGCTTGCTGAAGATTCTTTCTCTCCCTCTCCTTCTTCCCCTCCATCCCCACCATGCAGACATGCTCCCTCTCTCTAAAAATAAATAAATAAAATAATAATTTTTTTAAAATTAAAAATAAATAGATAAATACATAAAATGACTTTAGCTTAATTTCTTAATGTGACTCAGCTTCAGCTTACTGCTCTGTAAAATGGAACACAGTCCCTTTGACACTGGGTGGTGAAATAAAGTAATGTAAGAAGATCACCAAGCACAGACTAGGTGCCAAGGAGAAGTTGATTTTGATTCTCAGCATCTCACACAACCTTGTGATCTTTAATTCATCCTGTGGAATGAATTCATGGCCAGTGTTTTTCGTCAGCCTCAGGCAAGCTGGAAGAGATAGTGTCACTATGTGTGAGACACGAGAGCATCTTCGGGCCTGTGCATAGTATGGAGGGGTGGCAGGGTAACGGAAGACCCTGGCCTGGGTCAGGCTCTCCTTTGTGGGGCTGCCACTGTGGATAGAGTCCTATAGAGGGACATTGTTCCCATCTCCAACCAGAAGATCTTGCTGGCGTCAGCAGGTTGAGCCTTTTCCTGCTGCCCTCTGACTCCTCTTGGCCACTGTCCCTTGGGCACAGCGCTTCTAGCTGTCTCTCCTCATTGAAGGGGTGTCTGTGCTCTCAGCATGCTCGCCCTTTCCCAGCTCTCGGCATGTCCCCAACTTCAGTGGCAGGATACAGAGTCCAGATTTAGAGAATAAAAGTATTAAGGTCTAGATTTATTCCAGCAACATATGGAGGAGTTTGAAGCAGTGGGGGAAACCCAGTCCACAAGTCTACTGCAGGCCTTAAATTAGGGAGCTAAGGTGCAAGAAATCAGGGTCAAGTTCCAAGGCTTCAGCCTCGGGCCCCTGGGCCAGGAGGGTGCCTGCCACACTGTGCAGGTCTCATTTCCTAGTCTGTTTTGTCCTGGGCTTTGTTTTACTCCATCACATGGACAGGTTCTTGTTCCCACCATCCCCCCCATGCAGATGAGTGCTTGGGAGTTATTAAGAAAAGAAGCTCAATTGTCCCCCTTGGCTTATCATTACTAACCAGGCAGAGGAAAGCTTCAGCCCACCATTGATTTAGATTAGACCCTTCGTTTCAATATTATTAATTACCCAAGTTAGCATACAGCATGTCAACATCAGACCCCTACTTTTTTTGAATTAACTGTTTCATTGACAACTCCATGGCTGTGCTTTCTTTTGTACCTCTAGGACCACAACAGAAATAACCCGCAGGGAGGGTTTTAACTACCACAAACAAAGTTATGAGACCGGGCACTGACACAGGTCACTCCTTTCGTGGGAGGCCACCAGGTTCAACTTTTGATGTGACATTTCCATAATAACTTAACATTTGCCAAAGTTCTCCATTGCGTCCTGTGCAAAGTAAACAGAAGGGTTAATTTAGTTCTGTAATCTTTTGTTATAAGCCTAATTATTTTACATGTCTTCATTTCATTAATGAATTGCTGCTTTTTACATGCATCTCCTTCCCCATTGCTTTTGTTTAAACCTCCTGGTGGGAAGGGATAGATTAATTTTGTTGTGCCTTAATGAAACTGTATGCTACATTAGATTTAACCATTTGGCATGCGCTGCCAACATCACCATTATGCATAATGAATTATTTTTTGTGAGTCCCAAACTACTCTAGACCTCCAGTGTTTTCCTTCAGATACCATGGCTGTGCACGGGGCAGGCACAGGACAGCAACTTTGGACGTTGCCCCCGGTGTCTAAGGAAATGGTCTGGAGGGTTTTTACTTCCTGTCACTTGCATGGGAGTGTCTCGATTTCCTCTCGTCATGAAGAACCCAGATATCCAGCTGGTTTCCACTGAGCATCTCAAATGAAACTAGCAACTTAGTTTGGAGGTTTGGGGAACAAATCACCATGCTAGGCACCTTGAGGCCGGACAAAAAGTTGTTTGTTCTTTGTCTTCGCAGTTTAAAGCAATGTTCATTCTTTGTATCTCCTGTGTCTGTGGCCATCTGAGCTCTGCCTGTTCTAGACTGGGCTTGACTGGTAGCTCTGCTTCAGGCTGCAGTGGTCAGGGCGGCTGTGTTCATTCTGTCTCCATTTTCCTTCTGAGACCAGCAGACTAGTCAGTGTTTTTATGCTGATTGCAGAAGTTCAAGGGGGCTAGTGAGAATGTGTGAGGCATCTTCAGGACGAGGCTTGGAATTGACACATGATTACCTTTAACCCATTTCTTACTGGTCAAAGCAAATCATGTGGCCAAGTGTAAAGACAAGAGGCTGGAAAGTATTCTCCTTCGAGAACTAGCCATGGCAAAAGGAGAGTTACAGGAACTGGTGAATAATTGGAGCCAACAATTAAATTGTTCACATGTTTCTAAGGGTTGGCTGGGTTCTGGGATGTGGCTATCCCCGTTTTCAAATCTGGAGCCATTTAATCCCACAATTAAGGTGGACCCCAGCCAAGACTCTGGAGCCAGTCTCATCCCTAGACAGGGGATTGAAGGATCTCAAGCCAGTGACTTTGGCTCATCACTGAGTTAGGCCTGATCCAAGTCCGTGAAGCCAGAACCAAGTCCTGTCTGAGTTCCAGGTGCGGTGGTGACTGCATTTCCTCATCCTAAACTTGGGTTTCCCACATGTCTGCTGTTGAACCTACCCTAACACACTGGCCTACCAGTACATTCCTAAGTCACCTTGGTTACTTAAATTGCCCTGCTCACCACCCTTTTCTGAATTGACTTTGTGAATATTTGATCTTAAAATCATCAGTCATCATTTCTTGCCTGGCCTCTCCCACAGGACAGAGCTGGAGCTCCAGAATGATTCCTAGATTCAAGACTGGGAACACCTACCCTTTCCTTTGTTCCTGGGATTTGGCATTTCCATGTCCTAGGGTTCAGCCTTTACTTCTGATCCTGGCCTTCCCCCATCTGATGTCCCTCACTACTCCTAAATCCTGGCTCCAGATCGAAAACCCAGCTAGCAATAAGGCATAGTCCTTTTCAAAAGTTGAAAAAATGTTACATTTCCTAGGTTCTCTCCATGAGTTTGGAGGAAGGTAGGCCTCCTGAATGGGTACAACCTGGAGCAATTAGCTTGACATCGAGAAGAATGAGGAGCCAAGGAGGATAGAAATATGCAGTGAAGTGATAGCTCATTAAAATTGTGTCATAATCAAGGCTAAGTCCCGAATGTTATGGCTACAAAGATAACAAGCTACAAACTCCACCCGGATGGACTCTTGATGACATGTGACCTGACTTGTCAGTGTGACCCTGGACACCCTCCAGGGTAGGGGTGGGGGTTCTGTGGTATTCCTAATTCAGGGTATTTGTTCTCACTCCTCCCTCTACAGAAACGTGTTTTCCCCTGCTATTTCCATCCCTCCTTTTTTTTTTT
>ML101874.1:26993-46204 GCA_003697995.1 Taxidea taxus jeffersonii
TCCCACTCTGTCAGTTGTCTTTTGGTTTTGTTGACTGTTTCCTTTGCTGTGCAAAAGCTTTTGATCTTGATGAAGTCCCAATAGTTCATTTTTTCCCTTGCTTCCCTTGCCTTTGATCAACTCTTTCAGATCTGTACGCAGATGTCACCTTCTCCATGACATCTTTCCTGACCTTTCTACTTGCTATTGCTACTCCTACTCTTCACCCAGCCAAACACTCCCTCTCTTCCTTTCCTGCTCTATTTTCATGAAGAGCACTTATCACCATCCTCCGCAGCTTACATTTTACCTTTTGTTGCTTGCATTCCTTCACTAGAATAGATGCTCCATGATTTGTCTGTTTGCCCCTAGAACGTATTGCAGATGTTACATAAATATTTCCTGAATGAAGGAAGAAAGGAAGAAGAGGAAAAAAAAAAACATTGGGAGGCTAGCCAGAGTGGGCTGGAGGCTAGGGACAGGCAAAGAGAAAACATGTGTAAGTGCATGAAGACTCACAGATCACGCTGGGGACACCAGGGGACACCAGGTCAGCCCAGGGGTCCGAAGGCATTGCTGGGCTTCTGCCTTTCCAATTCTGCTGGTCAAGGGTCTCCACTCCTTGACCCAGAGCTGTCGTTGGCCTCCCTTCTCCCCATCTCATCCACTCCTCTTAAAAAACTAGCCAGCCAGCACCCAGCATGTCCTCTTGTTTACCTCCCAATTGACTTTGGGCTTTTTTGTTTGTTTTTTAAAGATTATTTATTTATTTATTTGACAGACAGAGGTCACAAGTAGGCAGAGAGAGATGGGGGCAGGAAGCAGGCTCCCTGCCGAGCAGAGAGCCCGATTTGGGGCTCCATCCCAGTACCCTGGGATCATGACCTGAGCATGGCTTTAACCCATTGAGCCACCCAGGAGCTCCTCCCAATTGACTTTGAATTAGACTTTGGCCCAGATCTGTCTGCTAAAGGTCTCCCCACAGTGACCTCAAACAACAGTCCCAAACTAATCTGATATTTACCCTGCCCTCAATCAGAGATCATCTTCCTCACCAACCCCCTTCATGCCAGGTTTGGTTGCTGACACAATATCTATCTGGATGTCTGGATAGAGTCCTGAGCATCTTCTTTTACCTTCCAAAGGCTTACCAAGTTCACCTGCTTCTCTCACCCCCTCCATGACCAGTGCTTCTGCTCCCATCCTCCTCATCTCTTAATTGGTAATAGTGTCCTAACCACCTTCCTTCTTCAAGTCCCCTTGAATTTCATCCACTAATATTTCCCATCACCTGGGGGACAAAGTCCAAACTTGTTATCACGGCATATGAGGCCCTCTGTGTTCTAACTGTCCCTTCTCCAGCTGCATCTCTCTTCCCTTCTGTTATGCTGGATTTTCTCTGGGCCTTTGCACAGACAGTCCTTCTGCTAGGAGTTCCCTCTGCTACTCCTTCTTATCCTTTAAGATTCAGTTCAAGTGTTAAGATTTTGCCCATATTGCACACTACATGTTCACTTTCTTTAAAAAGATTTATTTTAGGGATGCCTGGGTGGCTCAGTTGCTTAAGCGGCTGCCTTCGGCTCAGGTCATGATCCCAGCGTCCTGGGATCGAGTCCCACATCAGGCTCCTTGCTCGGCAGGGAGCCTGCTTCTCCCTCTGCCTCTGCCTGCTACTCTGTCTGTGCTCGCTCTCATGCTCTCTCTCTCTCTCTGACAAATAGATAAATAAAATCTTTAAAAAAAAATTTATTTTACTTTAGAGAGAGATTGTGCAAGCAGGGGGAGGGGCAGAGGGAGGGAGAGAGAGAGAGAGAGAGAATCTCCAGCAGATTCCCCACTGAGCACAGAGCTGGACATGGGGCTCAATCTCACAACACTGAGATCACCACCTGAGCTGAAATCAAGAGTCTGCTGCTTAATTGACTGAGCTACCCAGGTGCCTCACACATGTTCAGTTTTTAAAAGGCTTGTCTTCAATTGGATCAGTAATGTTCAGGCAATAATAAGGGACTTTATTTTTTTCTGATACACAGTCAATGTATACTTATTAAATTAAAAATGCCCATCCACATGATCCCCAAAGATCTGCTTGGGTACCACTATAATTACCTCCACTTTCTCAAAACAGTGAGGTGGGCCATCATGCTGTTTAAAATCATGAAGTTGGAGAGGCCTGTGAGAAGCCAATCCAACTGCCTTCAGTAAGATCTTAAATATTATGTTTAGATGGCATAATATTTAAATTGGTAATAATTGTGGAGTGTCTTCTACATGCTGGACACTGTTCCACATGACTTACTGTATTTACTCATTTTGTCCTTATAATAACTCTGTGAAATGGGACTAAAATAATCTCACAGAAAAGAACATAGAGACACACAGTGTTTAAATAATTTGCTCAAGATCACACAGCTGTTGACCCCTCTCTTCAAACTCAACCATCTGGCTAGAGTCCATACTCTTACCTTATCCATATAATATCACTTCTAATAGGTTTTTGTGCTGCCAGTATTCTCTAGATGAGACTGTCCTTGGCACCTAAATTTTGCTGTAATGAGGCCTGTTCTTGCTGGGGGAAGGAGGGAAGCTTTGCCAGAAGGCTGGCAAGATACCCAGAAAGGGTGACCTCTTGGAAATTGGCAACTCAGTAGTCCTTGCTTCTCCAGTCTTGGTTTCAGAGGTTCTTTGTGAAAGGTGCCAAGTTGGTATCATTTTGTCAGAATCCCCAGCTGCTGGCCTTTTCTGCTATCCTGTGCATTTTGTGGTCTTCAGGGATCGCTTGAACTTTCTAGCTCTAAGCAAGACAGCTTGGGAACCAAACCACCCAATTTCTGCCTGAAACTCATAAGCCCAACCCCTGTAGAATGTATTGGAGATCTTTGTGCTTTGTGTGGAGCAGGTTGTCCTACAGAAGAACCTCAAAGCCGGGGACAGGGCTCCTGGTCACAGTACTGACACTTCGCTTGCCCTCTCTTTAAAAAAAGAAAGAAAATCCCAGCTTGAGTCATTTATGCACCTGATTGTTTGGGAGTTTTGTGAAACCTGTGCATGTCAGTTAAACAGCTCCTTCCTGTCACATGCTTGTCACATTCACCGGGAGCCTGTGTGTCACAGCTTCTGAAATGACGCTGCCCAGATGCTGTGGATCAGCTTGGTGTCTCTTGGAGAAACCCATGCTTGGCTACATCCCTGTGGGTGATATACAGGATGGATGTCCCTGTCCCCTGATAAAGCATTTGTGTCTACAAATGTATAACTCAAAAGGAATTACCACCAATATTCTCTTAATTGGCAATATCTTTCTTCCTCCTAAGCAGATCCGTGCAAACTCCTTTTCCACAGAAGCCATCCATAGAAAAGGAACATGTGTGTGAAAGACAGCCTGTTTAATCTTTCCCTGTAATCAGCTCCCCCGAGCCCAAACGCTGAGTCTATAAAAGTTGCAAACCCTGGCCGCTGTTCCGATCACCCCTGCTGAAAACTCGCTCGGCCTGCCCTGCCCTTTCCTCCTTACTTTGGCCATGGCACTCCTTGGAAAGCCAGCCTTTTCTACCCTAAGGGAGATTCTCCATCAAACTCAGACGACCTAGAAAAATAGAGCTTAGGCGAAGCGGCTTTTCTGATCCCATTATTGATAAGCTCTTAGAGCTCATCAATGAAAATTAGAACTTGTTAATCCTGTACATTTCCCCCCTTGATTTTTAATTACAGAAGAAAGAAGTAATGGATAACTTATGGGGCTGCAGAGACACTGAGGCTGTCAAGAGAAAATTAAATTTACGGTCAGAGAGTTTTGTTTTCTCAAGTGTCCTTGCAAAATGCAAAGGAGGCTCCTGGCATCACCAAGGCAATTCAACTGGTTTCCTAAACTGGCAGGGTTTTCCTCGAAGAAGCCCTCCTTCATTTGCCAAGAGAGTGTATTAATGACAAGGACTGGACCTAAAGGGAACTCATTCAGAAGAAAACTGCATTAAAAGAACATTAAGGGTGATGTTTTAAAGTCTGATTTAAACTCATGAAAGCAAGGAGATTTATTGTCAAAGCCAGATCGCCAAGCTGACGCGCCCTGCCTGGTAATGCATTCCGATTGGAGCACAGGGGATTGAATCCGTTCAGAAACATCGCTCATGGGGCCTGGGCACTCCTGCTGGGGGAGAATAAGGCAGCCATAGTGGGAAACAGGCTGGGGAGAGCTACGTTTCTGAAAGCAGATGGGATGGGCCGACATCCCACAGGGGCCAGCCCACCAGGAAAGCAGGAGGGAGAGGGAGCTGCCAGCTGAGGTCAGCCTTGACATTAGCAGATAGCTTAGCAGTCTTTGAGCGTCTCAGCACAAGCTGATGGCCGCTGGGTACTGCTCCCTGGGAAGGCTGGAGGCTCAGCACGGTGTCCCAACCCCTGTCTTCTGAATCCTGAACCCCTTCTGCGAATCCTCTTTGGCAACCCCTCCAGAAGGCAAAGAGACCCGCAGCAGAATGGTCACTGCCACCCCACCCCCACTCTAACCGGTTACTCTCTTTCACTTGACCGTACTCTGCTTTGGAGTAATACAATCCAGGTGTCTTACCTGGGCTACAGACCTGGACTCCAGCCAGGAGGCCAGCTGCTTGCCATCTTGCAAGTCAGGATATGATTTCTAGCTTAGAAGCATTAGTACAAATGTTGGAAAGGCACAACAGAGTCACCCTAGAAAAACCAAAGACCACAGCCTCGAGCTCATGCTCTTTCCTCCCCTCCCAGGGCAGGGGTGCTGCCGGCATACCTGTCACCCCTCCTGATGCCAGCTTTTATAGCTCAGCCCTCCGTAGCATCAGAGTCTATTCCAAGCAGCGATAGCCTTGCAGTTTGGCTTGGTACTTTTTCACCAAGCCTCAGCACTGATCCTGCCCCTGGTATTTCAGTGCCTGGGCAGACACTCATTTCCTGGTGTCTGTGCCCCTCTAAATCTTGTGGCATCTTTACCATGTCTGGATGCAGGCTTGTCTTTTCAAGCGGTTGAATTTGGACAGGGAAGAGACTGTAGGGATGTGGATATGAGGTAATCTGCCAAAATTAGAGGAGCCGAGAGCATCGCAAGACAAGAGCTGTCAATGTCTTTGGTGAAGGCAAATCCAGGGTCCAATACCAGGAAAGTCCACTGGAGTCAGGGTGCAAATGGGTCTCAGAGGACCAGGTGGCAGGAGGATGGGAAGTCCCCGCAGGGAGCACAGGCTGCGTGATCCTCCCATCGTGTATCTCCTTACTTGTACATCGAGTGTTTCACAACATCACTGAGCGTGAAGTTATGGAAACATATCAGTCTAGTAAATGAGATAAATAATAGAACTGTACAAATTAGAGGTAGAAACCACTGGGGAGAGTTTAGGGCAGGATTTCCCAAAGGCGGTGGCAGCTGAGTTGGATCTCGAATGGGAAGTTGAAATTTACTAAGAGGGAAACTAGGAGGAAGTGGGGGTGGGGTGAGGTGAAGCTCAAAGCATGACTGGATAGAGACAGTGGCCAGCTTCCTTTGAGGAGCAGAGAGCTATGGAAGAAGAGACTGGAAATGTTGGAATCAACGATGACAGAAATTCTTTGTGTTATGCTAAGAAACATTAACTTTCTCATGCAGCCGATAGAAGGAAGCCATTATATGCATTTTAGGTAGCTTCTGAATTATCTCTAGTCCCGAGGTGGCTGAACTCCCACAGCTAACCACAGTGCTAGCCCACTTGGGTTCAAGGGGGAGAGACTGGAGGGTGGGGGTTTAGAGTTTTGAGTCTCTGGTGAATGCTGTGTATTTCCTTTCCAGAAAATTGCTCATGGGTTCCACATTTTGCATGTGATCTCATGGATGTCATGGACCCAAAATTATTTGTGGGAAATTATTTGTTTCCTAAGGAGAATTTCATACTTCTTCAGAGATATGTGCTGTAGTATTTAAAGCTGATATGTCACAATGCCTGCAGCTGACTTTCAAAGAGTTGGTGAACACATTTTTAAAAAGTGTGCATGCATGTGTGGGGGGGGTGGGTGTGTGTGCTGGGGAGGGGGAGAGAGAAATGAAGAAATTGAGGCAAGACATCAACAGTTGATGAATCTAGAGGAACAGTATACGGATGTTCATCATCCGTACACTGTTCTTTCAACTCTTCTGTACATTTGAAATTTTTAAAAATAAAAGCGAAGCAAAGCAAAACTCTCACTCAAGGCAGAAGTAGCGGGAATGAATATAAAGTGATGAATTTTATTCATTTATATTCCTTCACCACACACTGTCTGAATACCTACTATAGTTGTTCAATATTTAGTTGGAACAATCAATAGGACTTAGTGCCTGACGGGAGGCGGGTGGGGGAGGTGATGGAGGAGGTGCTGTAACGGGGCGAGGAGTAGCCGACATGAATGACGGCTGGTTCAATTAACAAAGAGACGGGAAGGCAGAGAAGGGCAGCAGGCCGGAGGAGGGGAGAATGAGTTCAGTTCCGTGGACAGCATTTTAAATGGGGTGTTGAGGAACTTGAATGGGTTAGGGAGAGCCACCAGAAGCAAGGGGAATTAAAACAATGGTATATGAGAAATGCGGTGGGGGGACAGGGCATGATTTGGGAAGAGATGAGGGTGGGTGGTAAGTTTGGCAGTTGTCTGCAGATAGGGGAAATATTAGGAAACATTGGGGACTGGATTTACATGGCCCGAGAGAGCTGCATTTGGAAGATGGGAGACAGTTACAGAGATTGTTTTGGGCTCTGAGTAGCTGGGAGCTCCCCCCCCCCCCACCGGCCCCTGCAATCACCCAGCAAGACTGGATCTGTATTCTCTAGGAGCTCCCATTTTGCTGTAGGACCTTCACAATCAGTACCGGGCAGAAAACAATTTCGTTGCTTTAGTTAGCCCTTCAAATTCTTGCTTTTTAAAGATTTTATTTATTTATTTATTTATTTTTGAGAGAAAGAGAGAGAGTGAGGGAGAGAGAACACGAGCAGGGAGAGGGAAAAGCAGACCCCCCCCCCCCCCCCCCCCCTGAGCCAGGAGCCCATCCTGGGGCTCTATCCCAGGACCCTGAGATCATGACCTGAGCCAAAGGCAGGAGACTTAATTGGCTGAGCCATCCAGATGCCCTAGACCTTCAAATTCTTATGAAACTTCTAATTGTCTGTTCCTTGTCTTCCCATTCCATCCAGGCACTCAGGAGGGCTACAGGGCAGCACAGATGCAAAAACTCACATGGCATATTTGTGGCAAAAAGAAAGCCCAGGAATCCAAGGTAAGTAGATATTCGGAAAATTTCAGAATACCTCTCCTACCTCCATAACAGACAGTACAGCTCAAGAGTACTGGCCTTCTGGAGGGATATTTGAACTTGGCCTTGAAAAGAAGGTAGGAATGTTCCAGGGCAAAGGAAGGAAGACATTCCAAGGTGAATGACAGAGCAGAATGGAAGCTAAACCATCCCAGTCATCCTCCCCTGGCCTCTTTCAGGAAAATGGGCTTGACTAAAGGAAAACTCAGAAAGTGGAATCCTAGTTTCTTCCAGGTTCTTGTCTTCTTTGACCTGAGTCTCATCCCAGGACTGTTTATTTATTTCCCTGATTTAGGGGCTTTGCTCTTGGTCAGAGGCTGCAGGGTGAAGCCCTGAATTTCTTTTCTGGAGCTGTTTCAACTCTAGTCCCTGCAAGATTGGGGGCCCCAAGCCTTAGTTTGCTTTTGGTTGCTCTCCCCCTGTCCTCCATCTAAGCCTAGCAAGAACTATGTAAGCTATGCCCCTCAGTTCCCAAAAAAACAGCTCTGGCGTGTTCCCTCACTCCCCCAAGGGAAATATGGAAATTGCCTTTTAAAATTCTCAGCAGACAAGTCATCATGTCACTGACACCCTCCTCCTCCTTAACATCTCCTTGGCTAACATTTATGGAGCACTTTCTATGTGCCAGGCATCTTGTGGGTTTTTTTTTTTTTTTACATGCATTTCATTTCCATAGCAGCCCTATGAGGAAGGTGTTATAATTAACCACATCTACAGATAAGGAAACTAAAGCTTAGAGTGCTTGAGTAATTTGCTCAAGGTCATGCTACCAAGATGCGAGAGAGCAGACGCCAGAATCACATGAGACTGACTCCAGAACCCAAGCTCTTAAAAATCCACGTGACAGGTACACCATCTCATTCTAGAGGGCCCCCACCCACACTCCGAACACAACAATGAGAAACACGGACATAGTGCTACTGTGTCTCGGGCTTTCTTCTAAGGATTTTACGTGTCTCAGTTCCAGGAACTTCAAAACAACCCTGTGAAGTGAACACTGTTAGGATCTACTTTTTTTTTTTTTTTATTTACTTGATAGACAGAGATCACAAGTAGGCAGAGAAGCAGGCAGAGAGAGAGGAGGAAGCAGGCTCCCTGCTGAGCAGAGAGCCCGATGCGGGGCTCGATCCCAGGACCCTGAGATCATGACCTGAGCTGAAGGCAGAGGCTTTAACCCACTGAGCCACCCAGGTGACCCTAGGATCTACTTTTTAGAGATAAACAAATGCAGGCACAGAGAAGTTCAGTGACTTGCGTAAGGTCAGAATTTTAACCCCAGGAAGTCTTGTCTTGTAACTATATTGCTATGGCGCCTGCAGAGAAGAAAAGCATGTGGATTTTACATGTATGACTTGCAAGGGGGAATCTTCTCAGGAACAGTACACATGCAGCATAAACTTGGAACACCTCTCATGGCCACTGACCCTGCACTGGGCTCAACAGCCAGAGAACGTCCAGGTGACCATCATGTAGCATCCCTATGCAGTCCTCTTTGTCCCCAGAGTGCACAGAGAGAGTGGAGTCATAAGTGTTTCCTGAACTTAGGGAGGGCTTAATTTTTGAGTGTCAACAATGTGAAACTCAAGAGAAACCTGTTCATACTCTGAACGTCCTGTAGGATATTAAGGTGCTTTTTTTTTTAATTAGCATACTTACCTCTCAAAGTTGGAAAGGAAAAAGATTTTTTGCTACTGACATTTTTTTAATAGTTTGTCTCGGCCTCAGTGAAAGCATGTTGGTTAAAAAAAGTTTCCTGCCAACTGTAAAAAAATAGAGAATCACTAATGTGTATATAAAGAAAGGAGAAAAAGGAGAGAGGTAAGAGATAGAAGGAGGGAGGGCATGAAGACAGGAAAACATTTTCTTAGATTGCACTATGCAGCATGTTAATGAGAGTATAATCTGATCACCTAAAGGAGTCTAGCCTTACGGATGCCCTTCTGTTTGGTGATTATTTTTGCCTTTATAGGAAATACTTTGATTTAAGATTTTCATTACATTGAATCTTCCTTAAGTCTTAGAGTGGTATGGCCTTGCAGGGTGACATTCAAAATTTACAAACCAGTTGTAAACCAAAACCTACACCTGGGTTAGACAGGGCCCCAACCAGTCAGAGCAGGTGTTACACAGTGTCCATGGGAATCCATTCGATCTCAGCCCTCAGATGTCACTAATCTCAAATTTTAAAATGAGATCCATGGGAAAGCAACAGAGCAACCTTTCACTCTTCTCAGCTCATTTTCCATAGGCTTTAAATAATCTAAACTCCAGGCAGAAACCAAAAATCGCAGCAAAAATATGACTGAGCTGCTTAGCCTATCTAGAAGGAGGTCTACATAGCAAGGCTCACATGCTCCGCTCCTAGGAGAGTTCATACAAGGGTCCCTATGCTGGTGGTTTTGACTTTGAAACCACTTTAATGTTTGCCCTCTTTTCATCTATCTATAGACCAGGAGCTGCCCGTGGAAACTGCAGACGAAAGAATTGGTTCCCAAGACAGTATACATGAGTAACAGCAAAAGAGACAAAGAGGCTAAAGAGTAGGGGAAAACCCCAACAACCAGACACAGCAACTCCAAACACACACGACACTGAGGTTAGCTAGTTCAGGGCCACATAGCCCTGTACACTCCAGTCAATGCCCCCAGAGGGTCGAGCATCATCACAATTATGCATACTGATGACTCTGGACCACCAGGAAAAGATGACATGTTCTGAGTAGGGAAAAAACCAGAATAGGGTGAATATAATGAACAGAAGAAATTTTGCATACACACATTAAAAATTCTAAAAGGAAAAAAAACCCCCAAGTAATCCTTAAAAGAATAGCTTGTTTTGTGTCTCTTGGGGTATGAAATAAATAATGTTACTGTGTTTACTTTATACGTATGGTGTTAACATGTAAATGCGTAAGAATAGATTGTTGCATGGTCTAAAGTAAATAGCATCATCTATGAGATTGTTAACCACTGCATTTAATAGCAAATTAATAACCGTTAGATAAGAAGAAGGAATGAATTATATTTTCCAGAATTTCAAGGAGGCTGGGACAATTCACTTGGCCAGATGGAACTGTTCTCCATCTGAAAAGTGGTTGGAGAGGAGGAGGAAGGACAAGGCTGTGCCTTCCCAGGATGGGGCTGCATAGGTGTATGAGTTCTGTGTTGCAAACATGCACTTTTAGGAAGATAGAAGGCATGAGGGGAGGCCAACAAGATGACAGAAAGCTGAAAGGTAAAAGATCCCATCTCTTCTCAAATGTGAATCTCTGATCCATTTGCCAGATTGTGAAAGAGGGCAAGATTTTTTTCATGTAATAGCTAGCTGGGCACTAAATTAACCTGAGACTTTTGGATTTGGAAAAATTGGAAAAAATCAAGAGGAGATAAGGTCATGAGCTTGTAGGAATTGTAAAGATGACTGATGGGTTCAGAATTTGGGGGTTTGAAGCAGTTTACCTAAATCTCTGAGGCTCAGGAAAGCCCAGTAGAAATCTGGGTCTCTCTCTCTCTCTCTCATAGGTATGTATGTCTGTATGTGTGTATGTCTGTTTTTTAAGGACCAGGAGTTTTTGACTACCTTTGAGTGTCAGGTGTTGTGCTAAATGCTTTTATATTCATTTCATTTAATCCTTAAGCCAATTTTTGTGAGGTAGGAATTACTACAATGAAGTCATTGATGCTCAGAGAAGTTAATTCTCTTGCCCAAAGTCAGAGTCACACAGCCAAAGAATGGTCATCGTAAAACTCCTTCTTCCTGCCCAGCCCCAAGCAAACTTTAATGCACCAGGAAAAGCTCTTCTTTATTTCCAAACCTATGTTCTCTCAGAGTCAGGGAGTCTGTCTTCTGGTTGTCAAGTTACTAAACCTTGACAACAATGAAGGAGAATTTTAATATTCCAAGATTTCAATAGATCTGGAGTTCGTGTGGGAAATTGAAGATGCAGGTTTAATGCGGGACAAGGAGGACAGCCATATCTTGTAGATTTAAGGCATTTGCTGTGTACACACGTTTGGAGTCATTTGCTTCTGCTACCACCACTGCCAGAGATAAAGAATGAATGATACCGAGTTCACGGGACTGATATCCATCAGCAGCAGTATTTATTTCCAGTCTCATAGGAATAAATACAAGGATGTGCTGATACTTACGCCTTGATATGTGAAAGAGGATAGAAAAACCCTTTCTCAATTTGTCTAGCTCACTGTGAATAATAATGCTGTCCGTGTGTTTATGGGAAGCAGAGTATTTAAAGCTCTATTGTTATTTTCACAGAAAAACAACTCTGAGAGAGGCATGTTTTCCGTACTCCCCGGGAATGTGGAGTTTATCTTACAGTACACTGCGGCTTTTCCTTTTCTAACCGGTATCAGTTCCTGGTGTTTCAGTGCATCGGAGACCCTCTCCCTTCCCTGTGATATGAGAGAGGCATCCAGAATGTCAAACAGCCCTTGCTTCCTGACTTCTGATCTAGCTCCGGTTTTTTTTTTTCCCCCTTTATGTGACTCAGACAGGCTCTTGGAGGCCTAGAGATGAAAGGCCCCATTAGAAGTGCAAAATATGACCATTATTACCTCCGTTAATAAGGCTTCTTGCCAATTTTTCAAATGACTAGATTCTGTTGGCTAATTATTACTCCACAGTTCCTGCATTTTCTTTCCATGAAGGAGGAGCCCAATTGCAAGGAAGCTGAAGATAAGTGCTAAAAAGTGTGTGTACTGCCCTCTATGGGACAGAGGGTGGCTGTGGGTCCCCTTCCCATGGAACTCCTGGGAAACTCCAGGCACAAAGCCACGTGGAAATGTGCATGCATGGTGAGCATGGGCTTTGCAGGATCCTTCACGCAGAAGACCCCTGCAAAGCTATTTGTTTCAAGTTTTCCAGAAATATAAGTTCATATTGCTATAGTAGAGAGTGAGAGAATAAATTCTCCCCAATCCAAGGCAATCATACTCATATGTATAATAACTTAGGGACATGTGGGCCCCCCTCATAAGTCAGGGTTCTAACCTGTGAGCACCCTCCAATGTCCTAGCAGAGAATGCTGGAATTAGAAATTCACTTGCTGGATGGTTCCGAATCTTCTGAAGAAGGCCAAGAAGCGGGACACGAAGAAGACTCCCGAATGGTCAAAATAGATGTCTAAAGGATATGTGCTGTGTGGCCTACAAACTTGACTCACGCATCAGGCTTCCTAAGTTTTTGGAACACATTTTATTAGTTAAGTATCAGAAATCCAATTACAGGAGGGAGCAGGGATTTTGAAAGACAGATATTTGAGAGAAGCAAAAAAAAATGGTGATGCTTATCCCAAAACCTAGGAAGAAAAGAGGAAACTTAGGGGAAAAACAAAAACAAAAACAGGCACAAAGGCCCAAGAAAGCAAAACAGCTTGGATAATGATGGCAATAGTATGGCAATCAGTGTTCATATTAATGATTCAATTATCAAGTAATGGTTAGATTTTGGTAGGTCTGTTAAGTCACAAACATGAGAAGAACAAAGGATATGACTGTACAATACACAGAAAGAAAAATATAAATAGTCCTTAAAATATGAAAAGCTATTCAACCTCATTCAGAAAGAAGCAACTATAAATTCAAAGTAAACAAGTTAAAGACAAGCTACTGACTGGGAGAAAATACTTGCAAACCAAATATTAGGTTAAAGGTATATCTACAATATACCAAAAACTCTTAAAACAGGACAGTAAAAGAATATACAGCCCAATCAAAAAGAAGGCAAAAGATCTGAACAGATATGTCACCAAAGAAGATATACAGATAGCAAATAAGAGACGATGAGAAACCACTCAATATCATATGTCATTGGGAAATCACAAATTAAAACAACAATGAGATACTACTATCCACCTATGAGAATGGCTAAAATCCCAAAAAGAGTGACAACACGAAATACTGGCAAGGATGAATAGCAACAGGAACTCCCTTTCAGTGCTACTGGGAATGCACGATGGCTTGGCCACTTTGGAAAACAAGAGTTACACATACTCTTACCTTAAAACCCAGGAAACATGCTTTTAGGTATTTATCCACATGAATCGAAAAACTTATGTCTCTGCAAAAGCCTCCCCATGAATGTTTATAGCAGCTTTATTCGTAGTTACCCAAAATTGGAAGCAACCAAGATGTCCTTCAGTAGGAACAGATTAAGAAACTGTGGTACATCCAGACCATGGAATATTATTCAGGGCTAGAATGAAATGAGCTCTGAAGCCATGAAAGGACACGGACGACCTTAAAAGATATGGAGGACAAGAAAGAAACCAATCTGAAAAGCCTAAATATTGTTTGATTCCAACTAGATGACATTTTGGAAAAGGCAAAACTGTGGAGACAGAAAAAGGATCAGTGTTTAGCAGGGGTTGGGAATGGTGAGGCAGGATGAACAGGCAGAGCACAGGGAATTTTTAGGGAAGAGGAACAATTCTGTATGATGCTGTAATGATGGACACGTGACCTTATGTGTATATCAAACCCCAAACACAAAGAGTGAACTATGACTTAGTTAATAATAATGTATCCATATTGCTTCAATCATTCTAACAAATGTGCCACACTAATGTGAGCTGTTAATAACAGGAAAAACTGTGGTGGGGGTCGGGGTAGGGCAAAGATGAGGTAGACAGGAAATCTGTACTTCTGGTTCAAGCTTTCTGTAAACCTGACACTGACCTAAAGAAAATAAATAAAGTCTCTTAATTTGAAAACAAGGGATGGGCAAAGATTTGCAAGAAAAATGGAAGCAAAAAGAAAGCAGGAATGGAAATCCTGACGTCAAAGTGTAATTCAAGCCAAACCATATGAGAAGAGACACAGATAGGCACTTCATAAAAGCCACATTCCACAGCATAAATATTTTTAAAAACCTATATGAGTTAGGGGCACCCGAGTGGCTCAGTGGGTTAAGCGTCGGCCTTCAGCTCAGGCCATGATCCCAGGGTCCTGGGGTTGAGCCCTGCGTTGGGCTCCCTGACCTGCAGGGTGTCTGTCTCTCCCTTTGCCTGCTGCTCCCCCTAGCGCGCGCTCTCCCCCTCTCTCTCTGAAATAAATAAATAAAAATCTTTAAAAAAATAAAATAAAATAAACAAGTTGATATTCTTTACTCACAGATTGACAAAACTTCCAAAGAAGAGTTTGGCTGCAGATTGGGCTGCCGAAGCGTGGGGCCAACAGTCCGCTCATACAGTGCCGGCAAGAGAAAGCACCAGCCCCCTACTCTGTGAAGGGCAGTGTGATGTACTTCCCCGAATTACAAATGTACACGTCCTTTCTTAGACCCAGTGCTTCTCTTCTGGGGATTGAACCCGAAGATACTCAAACAGGTACAACATGGAGTAAATACAGAGATTCTAATTGTGGCATTTTTGTGGCATTTTTGATAATAGCATCAGACTGGCTACAACTAGGGGCCTCTCCGTAGGGGGCAGCTTAAATAAATAATGCCGCACCCATGCAGTGGAACGGGATGCCGCCGTCCTAGAGAATGAGACATCTCTTTAACATATTGCTGAAGAGTGATGACTAAGTTGTAAGATCTTAAACAGCAGGGTGCAGTCCTATGTCAGAACGTGTCACCCTTTGTGAAAAAAAAAAAAATCTGAGGAGAGAGCTCTACCCCATACCCTGACAATGGCAGCAGTAGCATCTGTTAGGGATGGGAAGCCCAAGGCTGGGGCCCTGCGGGGAGGAAGACAGGATCATCACTCTCTCCCCTTTTGTTTCTCTTCTGGGGGAAAAAAAAAAATCTAAAATAATTTTAAAAATAAATAAGGCAAGAGAGTCTATTATACATTTTGGGATGTTTCCATTTACTCTTTTTAAACGTTGATCTTTAAAATGTTGGTTAGCTCTAGTTATCTGGACAATTTAATTAGGTGGAACACCTCATTTCCTGACGATTCTGGATGAATAAGGCATTACTCTGGTTTGCTGACTTATGCACAATTACAAAGTTAACATTATCATCATAGCACAAAAGAGATGGGAATTTAGAACAAAGGATGGGGATACTTTTCAACAAGACATTAAGGCAGATGGAGGGTGGATGAAGGGGAGAGAGTCTGTAACTCTCCCAGTGATTGAGGGATGAAGGTCTAATGAACAAAATATATGAGCCTTATGCTTCCGGGCGTGATAGGCAAGGCTTCTGTTCACAAAACAGCAAAGTGGGTTGCTGCCTTTGTAAGAAATGCTTTGTTAGATACCAGCACTGACAGGGAGAACAGTGTTCAGTGCTCACGAGGTGCTTTGGAGGGATTGTGAAGAAGACAGAGGCATAACTTCTGCCCTAGGAGAAGCCTGGCGCTGGCTACAGGACCCAGCCAAGGACTCGAGAATGGTAAGCGTGCCTTCCATATAAGAACACAAGTGCCAAGCAACTTCCTTGAAAGAATAGAGCAGAAGTTGACCATCAGGCTGATAGGAATTGCAGAAATATGCCTCTACATGTTTTAAAAATCTGGATGTGTCATATGGAAATTCAGATTTTTTTAAGCTTTTTTGGAAAAATTGGAAAATCTAACAATGCATGGCCTGCTTTTCCTGCATATTAGCACTGACTGGAGTTGAGCAAGGACTGTCTCCCTTTATATGGCACATAAGCATCACCGTTAACCATAGTCCTCAGCTCTCCCTCTCCACCTACACCAGGACCTTCCCTGTCAATGACTTGCTGGTATCTGTAGGTATTATGGGTTCCAAGTCCTGAACCAGACACAGGAAGGTTTAGTTAGGAAATGTGTTTTGGAAACAGAAGATTGTTGAGGAGATTCCAAAAGGCAAGGTAGAGTGGCCTGGTGGATCAGGTGTGAGGCATTTTAGGGAAGTTTTCTAGAAGGCCAAAGTGTCTCTTCTTGTCTGAAAATTGAATCAGTCACAAGGTGCCTCTGCTTTGGAGAAATCCAGATAACAGTGAGTGAGCAAGGTCTTAGCTCCCACCCTGTGCCAGGCTTTCTGTAGGGACACATCAGTGAATAAGACAAATGGAGCTTACAACCTGCTAAAGGAGGTGGCCGGTTAACATGAAAATGAACTCTTACATGTAGATTTACACAACATAACTAATACTGTGAAAGGAATGGACAGAGTATTGTCCTAGGGAATTTTAGCAAAGGTGGGCAGGAAAGAGGATGTGGAAACTGAGACCTGAATGATGAAAAGGGTCAGTTAAGTGAGGAATGTGATCAAGAAGGTGTTAGGCAGAGGAAAGAGCATGGGCAAAGGCCCTGCGGTGGGAGAAGGGGAATATTCCTGAGATTGGAAGGACAACCAGAGCATCTAGAGCCTAGTGAAGAAAGTGGTATGAGATGATGTTAGAGAAGGAAGTAGAGTCAGACCCCAGCCTTCAGAGTAAAACATGAGAGATATATTCTACTCTGAGAAGAAGCTGTGGAGGGGTTTTAACCATAGGAAGGTCCTGACTCAATGTACAGTCTGAAGGAACTTACGAGAAGAATGTAGGAAAGATAAGGCAGGGTTCAAAGAGGCATTTGGTTGGCCTGCTTACCCTTTCAGCTGCCCACAACCCCATCTGAACCCTGGGCGGCAACTCCCCCAGCTCGACCACTGTCCACATCACTCTCTCCTTGGTGTTTCTTTCATCTCTACCCTTGGTGCTCCTGTTTTAAATCTTCCCCTGTAGCAGAATATCAAGGGAGAGTTGGCTTCCCTTACCTCCTCTTCCCTCCCCTGCACACTCACACAACAACACTTTGAATGTGCACGCACACGTGCAGACACACACACACACACACACACACACACACACACACAGAGTGATCTCAGACAGCCCCGTGCTCAGGGATGGCAGGGCAGGCGGAAAGAAGCAGGTGGAAGAGTTTTGCCTGGCTAGAGCAGAGCGCGCCAAACTGAGCTTAGCAGGAAGGATGGCAGTTAGGTACAGCAGGGCTAATTGGTAGTGGGGCTTTGAAGCCCAAGACAGGAGGAGTTTTAATATGATTTGGGAGGCAGCTGGGAGTCTTTATGGGTGTGTGAAGAGCAGAGCAGTGTGATCTAAGCGACACTGGAGGAAGATGATTCTAGATGATGTGTGTCCAGTAGAAGAGAGGGGACCCCCACAGGCTGGACGAAGGGGAGCTGATTGGGAGGCAGGAGTCCATGTGTGCAGCGATTATGGTTTGGACCAAAGCTGTGGGACGGAGAAGGCAGACAGAGGAAGAAATAGCAGGATTTCATGTTGAACTTCAGTGCCTGTATGTGTGTTTTGGGGGTGGGAGGCATGGCAACAGAGACAAGGTGACTCAGAAGCTGGGAACTTGCTTGACAATGACATGAGTTCTAGAAAAGGATTTGGTAGGACAGCCAAGAAGAATGTTTAATAGACCACTCAGATGTCACTCCTGTGGGAAATCATCCCTTCCTCCATCCCTGCACCTTGGATGGTTAGTTACTTTCTCTCAGGTGTGTGTCCCTGTCTGTGCTTGCCCCGTGAGGCTGAGTTGTAATATGTCGGTGTCTGTCTAGGCCTGCTGCTAATTTGCGAGCCCCCGAAGACAGAGGCCCTGTATTACTCCCTTTCAATTTGCAGGGCTGAGTTAGCACAAGGCCTGGTCCTTAGTAAGTACTCAACGTGTTTTGGTGAATGAGCAGATGAATGAATGGGAACTTTTCAGAAGCATGCCATTGAACCCCAGCCACCGTACAGGACCATAAAACTTACAAATTGTGTGGCAGCTGCAGCATCCCTGGAGCAGTTGTGGAGATTGGGTTACAGCTGGGAGTCTCACAAAGCCCCAGCCTTTCCAGCAGCTGACAGGTGGTCCTGGAAGTGGGGCTTGAGCTGGCAGACGGGAGGCCGGAGGAGTTGGGAGGCTGGAGGAGTTGGGACAGTGCTGGGGGAATTGGAGATCAAATTGCAGGGTTGTTTAAACACCTTAGGGTTACAAATGGGCCTTCACCCTTAAAATCCCATCTGTAAATACACGGCCTTAAACTGTCTAAATAGCCCTCTTAATGTTGTTAAATCCCGGGGCTGGTGGAGGCCATTGGAAAGGCTGTGTGTGCTCTCCAGTTGGCTTTCGCCGAAATTATGTTGGTGTTACAGTGAAATGTGAAACCTGGAAAAGACGTAAAAATGAACCTTTCCCATCACACGTTATGCCACCAATCCACGTCTACCGAATTTATTAAACTTTCTTGATAACTGCCTTTTATTCCACTTTTACTATGTGCCGCACATTGGCTTTATGTCCGTTATACCATTAATAGTCACAAGTATATGGGTGCTCTTGCTCCCAGCTTATGTATTTGGTGAGAGCTTTTTTGCTGATAATGTGAGGGGAGGAAAGACTTGGGAGACAGCTTAGTTCAAGCTCCCAAGTTTGAGGTCCAGAAAGCTGATGCTCACAAAGGGGTAGCAACTTGCTAATGACTCCACAACTGGACCATTGATGTGCTGGGGCTAGAAACCAAGCTTCCAGTCTTTTCTGTGGGAATATTTCCCCTCCAGAGACATAGCAGAGTTAAACACCCAGATACAAACGCTGTTTGTAACGATGAACAAAAACGATGTTTTTGTTCCTTGTTTTTCATTCAAGTCCAGGCAGGTCAAGGAACTGTCTTGAATGAGCAGAGGGGGAGTCTCTTGGAAGCCTGTTCCTGGCTGGAAACCCTTGGTCAGTTAGGACCAAGATCAGAACCATCTGCCTGTTCTGGACTCTGTCTGAGAGCTGAGAGAATTGGGTCTTTTATTTGTGTTCATTTGGATGGTTAATTATGTAGATATGTGTCTATTTAGTGCACTAAGCATTTAAATCAAATCTAATGGTCATATTGGTTTGCTTCCCATACTGCCCAGTGAGGAGCAGAGCATTGCCAGTAACTTTTGCACGAGCAGAATTATAAATCGTTCATGCAAACACGGAACCCTCTTTATTTGGAATATTTTGCCTTTTTTTTTTTTTTTTTTT
>RCUC01131486.1:0-31967 GCA_003697995.1 Taxidea taxus jeffersonii
AGAAATTAGGAAGTGGGAACAAAGAAGCTAAGCATGGCTTCCTCTCCCCAGCAACTCTTCTCGATACACAGAAAGCTAGGTAATGGACTTGGATACATTACTACCAAAATTTTTCACATTTCATGACATTTCATGACCTAGTTTGCCAATGGAATAAAGCAAAAATCAAGAAAATGGCGTTCACTTCACTTCTGCCCTTGCAAATCTCATGCAGATGTGCCAAACTGGAGGAGCCTATCATGAAAAATGATATTTTCAGCTTTCCAAACTCTGCAGTAGAAAAAGACCTACCACAAGAATGATCAAATAAAACTTCAGTTAGCCAGTCCACAATGCCAATCACACAGAAGGAAAGACTGAATTTACCATGTCGAATGATCGTGATGGCATTACTAGTTAAGTTACACCCCTAGTTTAAAGCCTAGTATGATGTCTGACATGGATGTTCAACAAATATTTAATAAATAAAAGAATGAATCAATGAATGAATGCAGTGTGGATGTTATGAAAATGAACCACACTGACTTTTTTCTTTTTTCCTTTTCTTTTTTCTCTAAGATTTTATTTTTTAAGTAATCTCTATACCCAATATGGGGCTCCAACTCACAATCCCAAGATCGAGTCCCCTGCTTGATGGACTGAACCAGCCAGGCACCCCAATGACTTTTTGCTTTTACTCTTTAAAAAAAAAATTATTCTCAAATACACACCGTTGGTTGGGTTTTTTTTTTTTTTTTTTTTTCAAAGATTTTATTTATTTATTTGGCAGAGAGAAAGATCACCAGTAGGCAGAGAGGCAGGCAGAGAGAGAGGGAGAAGCAGGCTCCCCTCGGAGCAGAGAGCCTGATGCGGGGCTCGATCCCAGGACCCCGGGGCCATGACCTGAGCTGAAGGCAGAGGCTTTAACCCACTGAGCCACCCAGGCGCCCCGAGTTGTTCTTTTAATTAAACTACAAACTGAAATACTCTCAACTGTTTCATTTCTCTTTTGTTTCCATCTAAGTAGCTTTTGGAAAACTCAGCAAGTAAAGTAAATTTTAAAAGACAGAATAAAGCTAGATTTTTTTTCCTTCCTTTCATTGAATGATGAGTTTCCTTCTCAAACTTTTGTGGTGGTTGTTGCTAAATGTTTCCTCTAAGGAACAGTTTTCTGACTTTATTTTTAGAAACTGAAGCTTTCATACAGAGAGAGCTTTTGAAAACTGGAATCTTAAAAGGGAACTTCTAGGCAATGGCTTTTTATTTAGCCCAAGAGACCAGCAACTTCAAGAATAGATTTAAAGGTCTCACTGACTATGCTGGCACCCTGATCTCAGACTTTCAGCCTCTAGAACTATAAGCACTTCCTGTTGTTTATAAGCTACCCAGTCTGTGGTATTTTGTTATAGCTGCCTGAAGGGACTAAAACAGTTACTCAATCAAGACTTTCTCAAACCCTGAAATCACAATTAAATACTATCTTATGAATTTCCATAGGATTTCCTTCAGTTCCTTATTATGACATCTGTCAGGCTGTCTTCTGGTGTGGTAGATACTATGTAGCTGGATACATATCTATTTTTATTGTGGTTCTGGCAATCTGGTTGACTGGTAACATGTAAACCTTCTAACTTGAAGCCCTTAGGAGCACGGATTAAAAAATAACCACATTTTTTAAAAAGTTAATTTGTAGCCGACAGAAAGGGAATCCTCAAGTGCCAAAACACAGGGGGAATTAAAAGCCAGAATGATAAATAGGAGAATTGAGGCTGCAATAACCTTGGTAAGCTGATGAAAACCATGGTATTGATTTGGTAACAACCAGGGTTTTAATGCCCATCAGGAACAGAAGCCTTCTTATGCCCACCTGAGGGAAAATAGGAACAGAGATGCCTATTTAAGGCCAGGACTATCTAAAGCTACAATCCCAGCCAAACAGCACCAAAAACTTTAGCCAACAAGGTCAAGAAATGACAAAACTCGGGACGCCTGGGTGGCTCAGTTGGTTAAGCGGCTGCCTTCGGCTCAGGTCATGATCCCAGCGTCCTGGGATCGAGTCCCACATCAGGCTCCTCGCTCTGCAGGGAGCCTGCTTCTCCCTCTGCCTCTGCCTGCCTCTCTGTCTGCCTGTGCTCGGTCTCTCTCTCTCTCTAACTAATGAATAAATAAAATCTTAAAAAAAAAAAAAATTAAAAAAAGAAATGACAAAACTCTGCAGGGGGAAAAAAAAATGAGCCTTCTCAGAAGAAATAAAAATTCCAAGCCTATTGCTTTAGTTGGTGTGTAGTCTGAATTTACTTTACCTGGTCCTGCAGGAAATATCAAGCCTAAAAATTATCATGGTCTTGGGCCCAGGTTGCCTCTGAGGTACCTGGAGGATGTTAATATTAAATTCTGCTCTCCATGCAGTATGAGATAACCACAGACAAAAGTGAGCCTCCCTGAAGTGAAGCTCATAATAAAACTTCACAAAGAGCATATGAGAATCAGACATAATATTTTTCATCTCAATATTCAATATATAAGGAAACAATCTAAAAGAGACCTTATATGTCTTAAAATTTAAAAATGTAAAAGGCTCTGAAAAAAGAAAGAAATGGCAATTTCCTGTGAAAAAAACTTTAAATTTTTATTTTAATTTTTAAAATTTTACTGTTTTTCAGTGTTCCAAGAAAAGAACTCCAAATTTTAGAAGGATGAATTATAATTTTTAGAAATGAATAGTCACTTAGATTTACTACTGGATAAATAAGTTAAACAGCAGATTAGAACCAGCTGAAGGAGGAATTAGTAAGCTTGAAAATAGATTTGAACAAATTTTCCTGAATGTAGGACAAAAATAAAGAAATAAAAAATATGAAAAAGGCAAGGAGAATAAATTTAAAGGTCCTACTTCCATCTAACAGGAATTACAGAAGGAGAGAATAGGTAGGATATGGAAGATAAGATATTTGGAGAGAAAATGGCTGGTTAATAAAGCCAGTTGATAAAAGATATATGATCCTCTTTTACTAATTAGTTGCTTTGGGACTTAAGCTAATTATTCATATTTATATTCTTAGAATATTGTAAAAACTAATTAAATATTCATTTAATTAATATTATGTGTGTATATATCAGTAAAGGATGGATATTAATAATAAAGAGGATGTGACGGGTGTTATTAGAGAAGCACAAAGACAGTGCTCACTACTGAAGAATTTATACTGAGAAATTACTTCCAGCTGGGATTATTAGAGAACCATTCATGGAAGAGTTTCCTAAGAACCATTTGGCAAGTAGAAAGAAGAGGCTGCCCTTTCCAAACAAACAGGATGATCTAACAAAGGCACAGAATGGGAAAATGCAAAAAGCATTCCAGAAAAGGCAAATAGTCCATTTTGGTTTAAAGTACACATCTACCAAGAAACAGGCTCTTAACTATAGAGAACACACTGATGGTTACCAAAGGGGAGGTGGGGAGGGAGGGAAATTGGTTAAATAGGTGATGGGGATTAAGGATCCCCATCTTGTGATGAGCACCAGATGTTGTATGAGAGCATTGAAGCACTACATCGTACACCTGAAACAAATATCACACTGTATGTCAACTAACTGGAATTTAAATAAAAACTTTTTTTAAAATAGGTATTACTTGGAAAAAAAATACAGTGTATATCCAAAGGTTAGTTATGAAGAGATCAAGGAAATCGGAGCCAGATGATGTAGGCCTTAAATGTCAGACTAAATATTTTGGACTAGTAGATAAAGAAAAGGCACTTCAAGCAACTTGTTGAGGGAGGATTTTCAACAATAGAATGACAAGATCAGAACTGTTGTTTAGGATGATTGATCCAACAGACAATTACTTACGATACAAACTAGTGGGAAGACACAGGAGTCAGGAAAACCAATTGATTTGTGTGTCACTGAGGACTTTTAATAGTGACAGAAAATGCAACTCAGTCTGGCTTGAACAAATAAGAGTTTTATTAGATCATGTAACCAAAACGCCCAGTGTAGACTGGGCCAAGTATGTCTTTACCCAGTGCTGTATAAGAAAGAATTTGGCTGGACTTTGTCCCTGCCTCCTAGCAGGTAACCTCTAAATCATTGGAATTTCCTGAGTAATAAGAATATTTTTGCTATTCACAATGGACCCTGATAGTTTCTGCTAACGAGGTGACTCCTGCTGGGCCCCGTGATAGTTTAGGCTACGGAAATGACTCCAGATGAGGGCTGGCCATGCCAAAAAGACCAACCCGGTGATTAGAGGATTATGAAGTTCAGCCATGATACCAGCTTGATCACCACAGAGGGAAGGCAGTCTGGACATTGAGTTTAATCATACAGCTAATGAGTCAATCAATCATATCTACATAATGAAATCCCAGTGAAAACCTGAGACAAAGAAGCTTGAGTGAACATCCCTAGTTACCAACATTCTGGGGGTAAAGTTACCTGCAGGGTGCTAATAGTTAATGCATCTGGACTGTGTAGGGACAGGACACAGACGTTTTGCATTTGAGACCCTCCCAGACCCTGTCCTCTCTTTTTCTTTTTGGACTCCGTTTGTTTGTTTTTTGTTATAATAAACTGTAATCATAATGGCTTGCCTGAGTTCTGTGATCATTCTAGTGAATTATCAAATGAGAAGGGATAGTACAACCACTGAATTTGTAGCCAGTTGGTCAGCAGTATAGGAATCCTGGGACTGCCTGAGCTGACTGCTGTTGCCTGAAGTGAGGGCGGCCTTACAGAGGACCATGCCCTTAACCCATGAAGTTTTGCTTAACTCCAAGCAGCCAGTGTCCGAAGTCATTGCATCCAGCCACATAAAGCCCCTGGGGTGGGTTCGTGCCTGGCATGCTCAAGGAACAGCAGAGAGGCCCAGACAGCTGGAGTGAGTGTTGGTAACAGTGATATGTACGAGGTCTGACAGGTAGCCAGGGCCAGATCCTGTAGGCAGTGGTTCTCATTTCCGGCTGCATGTTACAATCACTGAAGAGCTTTCTAAAAGAATTCAATATCCAGGCCCCACACCACGTCAATTAAATCAGAATCTCTTGGGGTGTGTGCCGGCTTCCCTAGTTTTATCAGTTCCTCAGGTGACATAGGTTCTGATACAAGCCCCAGCTGGCAACAGTGGAAGGACATTGGATATTGTTTTGGGTATAAGAGAAAGCCAATGATGCCTGTTAAGCAGAGAAGTGACATCATCTTTCTTAAAGTTTAAGACTCATTTTGGCTACTCTGTGACGATTATAGTGAAACAGACTGGAGGCAGGAGATCAGGTGAGTAATGAAAATGGTTTGGGGTAGGGTCCCTCTGTACATGGCAGAAATGGTTATGTATGTGGTATATGTTTTGAAAGAAGATGATTATTAATCGGAGGTGAGGTACGAGAGAGAAAAGTACGTCATAGATGAATATGTGATTTTTGTCTATTTGGTTGGTTGGTTGGTTGGTTTAAGCAACAGAGTAAAATGTAATGCTATCTACTAGGGCCAAGAACATGTGGACAGGTGGCCAGGATTGAGTCACGTGCCCTTCGCTGAAACAAGGGGTGAAATCAGTCTTGCCTAAAACACATGTACTGAGGGTGGAAGAGGGTATTTCACCAGAGTGAAAACCAGGGCATGCCCTCCAAAACAAGGGGGAAGAGATGCTGGGTGACTAAGAACAATGGCTCACCAGATGTCTGTTGGTTATATTCTAGAGGACACATAGAAAGTAAAATAAATTTCAAGAAAAAAAATTGAGCTCTTCCTCTTCCTTTTTCCTTTACCAAACAAATCAGAATGAAACCCATTAGGTAGGGCCAAAGGGGTAGCTATGGTGGACCAAAGTAGGGTATCAGACCCCAAGAAGGGTGAGGAAGACCTTCAGGTAAGGAGGCAGCAGTGGTAGCCCAAGTGCAGTATGTTGGAGCTTGAGGGGAGTGCCACACATAGCAGGACTGGCCTGTGAGGAGTGTCAGAGCCTAAAGAGGGTGAGGAATATCTGTGTAAGAAGATTGCCCAGTGTGGGGTATCCAAGTCCAAGGAGGAGGAGGAGAACACACATGCAGGAGAAGGCCCAACCAAGGGCACTAGGGTCTGAGTGGGGTGAGAAGGACATCTGTGTGGGGGAGAGGGCTGTGGTATGAGCTGATGGTCACCAAGGGACATGTATGTATATATACACACATTTATTCCTTAAATCTGTCCACTGAGAGGCCCAGGAACAGTTAAAACCCATAGCAATGGAAACGCCCGTTACCCAAATCTTGTCCCCTAAAAAATCATTCTCCACCAGAAGGAAGAAAAATGACTGATTCCAGGACTAGGGCAGAGAAAGTATGTGAGTCCAGAACATATACCTGAAAAGAAAGACTCAAAAATGATGGGGACTGCAAAAGAACATAGAAGTCAACTTGAATGTATTGGCCAAATTGGGGATCATTTGAGTATTAAAATAAATAATGATAGTAATGGAATAAAATAGAACACTATGATTCCAAATTGACAAAATAAATAAATAAATTGAAAGTTCAGGGAAGAATAATATACTTATGTGAGTTTCAAAATGCCTTCCTACAAAATACTTATTAATTACAAAGCAAGAAGAGTAAATCTCCAGTGAAGAAGACTGGCAGGTACCGACCGCTTAATTCAGGCAATCAAAGGGAATATCATGGATGAGGAGGCAAATTGAAATTGAGCCCCATCCATATGATACAACAGGAAAAGCACAGCACCACTTCTCTGATATGCCTACCGAAAATGCCTAATTTAAATCTAGGGTGCCTGGGTGCCTGGGTGGCTTGGTTAAGTCTCTGCCTTTGGCTCAGGTCATGATCCCAGAGTCCTGGGCTTGAGCCCCACACCAGGCTCTCTCCCTCTACCTGCCTCTCCCCCTGCTTGTGCTCTCTCTGTGGGTCAATAAATAAACAAAATCTTTTTAAAAAATAATAAATACATAAAATAAATCTAGTCCTAAGGAAAAATCAGAAATACCCAGAATTGGGGGGCCATACAAAATAACTAGCCTGCAATCTTCAAAATATGACGGTCATGAAAGTCTAGGAAAAACTGAGGAAATGCCCTAGGCCAAAGGAGCTAAAAGAGACACAATGTCAAAGCACATGGTCTGGTTGTGAACAGGATCCTTTTACTCAAAAGGGCATTACCAGGAGATCTCGCAAAATGTGAGTAGGTTCTGAAAATGAGAAGTAGCAATTTATCAATGTTAATTTCCTGACTTTGATACTTGTGTCATGCTGTGTAGGAAAAGGCTTTTATTTATAAAAACATATGATAAATATTTAGGCATGATAGGACATTATGTTGGCTTATTTTCAAATGGTTCTGGGAAAAAATGCTTTGTGCTGAATTTGTACCTTTTCTGTCAGTTTGAGGTTGCTAAAAAAAATTTTTTTTAAAGATTTTATTTATTTATTTGACAGAGAGAGATCACAAGTAGGCAGAGAGGCAGGGAGAGAGAGAGAGAGGAGGAAGCAGGCTCTTTGCTGAGCAGAGAGCCCTATATGGGACTCGATCCCAAGACCCTGGGATCACGACCTGAGCTGAAGGCAGAGGGTTTAACCCACTGAGCCACCCAGGCACCCCCCCCAAAAATTTTTTTAGTGACAGAAAACTTAGAGATTGTTTTGGATCCACCAGAGAGAATTAATTATAACTAAAATATGAAAAAGTAATTTCAGAGCAGGCTGATACCGTTTGGTTCATAATCTAATTTGGAGGTTTTTTTAAAAATCACTCATTTGCTCCCAATAAAGCAGTGTTCTTAAAAAATATATCAGCAGCAACCTTATTAGTAACTCTTTAGGACTTTCTTCAATTTTTGTGATAGATTTTTCAGATACTGAATATGGATAGATTTATCATCTCTGTTTGAAAATCTTTAGTCGTACATAGACTGAAAGCAATTTGGGGATTGTTTACAGTCTCTTGATGGAGTCCTTTAAATGTATTTATTTTTGTCTTTAAAAAAAAAAAAGATTTTATTTCCAAGTAACCTCTACACCTAATGTGGTTTGAATTCATGACCCTGAGATCAAGAATCACACATTCCATTAACTAAACCAGCCAGTCACCCCAGCAAACAAGTTTATACCACCTTTTATAAAACCAACTTTGGGGGACACCTGGGTGGCTGAGTCGTGAAGCTTCTGCCTTCAGCTCAGGTCATGATCCTGGGGTCCTGGGACCAAGCCGTGCATCAGGCTCCCTGCTTGGCAGGAAGGAAGCCTGCTTCTCCCTCTCCCATTCCCCCTGCTGTGTTCCCTCTCTCACTGTCTCTCTCTCTCTCTGTCAAATAAATAAATAAAATCTTAAAACAACAACATTAGGGTAAAACTTTTGCTCCAGGGAAAATCTTTGATCAAACCAGTAATAAAAAAAAAAAAAGGTGATAATGATATCCACACATTCAAACAAGTCCAAAAGCAAAAGCTTACACATTGTTTGAATTACGATTAATTAAAATATAAAGTAATGTATACTGTAATGTTATATGTCAATTGTACCTTGATAAAAAAGAACAACACACTTGTGTATAGAGACACATCAGGGTCAGCACATTTCACTTTCCTGCTGCCTTTCCCTAACATTCTAAGTTACTTTAAGAATTTCCCACCAAACTGGGACACTTGGGTGGGTCAGTCTGTTGAGCGTCCAACTCTTAATTTTGGCTCAGATCATGATCTCAGGGTTGTGAGATCCAGCCCCACATCAGGCTCTGTGCTGGGTGTGGAGTTTGCTTAAGATTCTCTTTCCTTCTCCCTCTGCCCTCCCATCCATACCCTCCCCTAACCACATCCCCTGTTCCCGGCTTGCATACTTGCTCTCTCTCTCTCAAAAAAAAAAACACAAACAAACAAACGACCAAATTATGTGACAGACTGGTAAACTGCATGATACAGAGAAACAATTGAGCAATTTACAGTGGTTTGTGGAATTTCCATGATTTTACAAGGCCTATCGTTTACATAGTCAGGCCTTGCCAAGTCTATATTAAAGGAATCTGAGAAGGCTGAAGAGATTAGAATAGTCCTTCTTAACAAGAATTTAAAGGAAAATTATTTGTAATTACTTCAAGAAATCCCCCTTTTCTACATATTTTTAATTATATACCCAGGGCTTACTCAATCATTCTATGTCTTAGTAAAAAGAATATGTCACCTTGGGACAGATTTTTCTTCCAAGTTAGCACCAATATTTGTTTCAGGAGAACAAATTTTTCTTTCTCTATTTATTCTCCTCTGTTTTCAGAAACTGTTGGTGGGCCCAGAGTTGCAGCCCATGAGTGGGTCATGAGAAGTAGGAGACATTTTGGGGTGCTGACATAGCAGTGGCAGCTAGGACAGAGGCCCCTGGAGAGCTGAGTAATTTGACAGATTTCTCTCCATGAAGACATTGAACTAGGCTTTTGAACCAGGTATGACCTCAGAAATTCGGGGGCTTATCATGAGAGGGAAGAATTATAGGAAGAGAAATATTATGATTATTATAGTAATCATAATAGAAACTAATTGTGATTAATTTCAGTACTGAAATAAATTAATTTTATAATACTAGCAAACTATTAAAAATGAGTATATCAGGGGCGCCTGGGTGGCTCAGTGGGTTGAAGCCTCTGCCTTCGGCTCAGGTCATGATCCCAAGGTCCTGGGATCGAGCCCCACATCGGGCTCTCTGCTCAGCAGGTAAGTCTGCTTCCTCCTCTCTCTCTGCCTGCTTGTGATTTCCGTCTGTCAAATAAATAAATAAAATCTAAAAAAAAAAAAATGAGTATATCAGTTACATTAAGATATGTAATCTTATCACACACACACACAAATATATGTCTGATCTTTTTTTTTTTAAAGATTTTATTTATTTATTTGAGATAGAGAGCAAGTGAGAGAGAGAAAGCATGAGGCAGGGAGGGAGAGGAAGAAGCAGACTCCACTCTGAGCAGGGAGCCTGATGTGGGACTCGATCCCAGGACACTGAGATCATGACCTGAGCCAAAGGCAGATGCTTAACTCACTGAGCCACCCAGGCACCCCTTATCCGATCTTTTATAAAAACAATAAAGGATGATCAATATCAGTTATTTCAAATAGAACTCTAGGAATTACCAAGGAAAAGCTATATCTTTGATCCTAAATATATAGCTAAATGAGTATAGATTTATTAAAGAGGACTGACCAAGTATGCATAATGTCATTATTAACATATATAAAAGAAATATATTATTTTTATACTTCAATATTTCAAATATGGAATACAGAACATTTGTCCTAAAATAACCAGCTACTTTGTATTATAAACCTACTATGGGTATAAAAACCATTAATTTTTAATTATAACTTCCTAAAGGGACAGACTTCTTTATGATTAATGAATTTTGAAAGCTTGAGATGAACATTTTCTAGAGCTAGCATACCCTGGAGTCAATTTCTATCTCTGCTGCTTAATCTTTCTCATTTCCTCGTCTCTAATTTGTTTCTTTAACTAGGTCATAACTACTGATTAATCATCACAAAAGCTTTATTACCCTTTAAGTACTCATGAACATCATTACTTTAATCTCACATACAGAATGACACGAACACACTTGGTCACATTCAGTATTTGTATAAACATGGAATGTGCTACTAAGAAATCATGATCGATTTTAAGATAATTCTTTTTGAATTTTAAATGGAGCAAAAAGTCTGGATTCAAACAGTAAATTTTATATTGGGTTTGGGAAATTTTACTCTATAGCAACAAAATGAGAATACTGTGGCACTTTTCCTTGGTCTTTCAGTTTTGATATTATTAAATAATTGTTGAAAATCACTGCCTGTGCCTCGACTCCCTTACCTAGAAAGTAGGGACACTTTACGGACACCACAACCTGCCTAGATTTGCTTCTTAGTAAGTTTTAAGAGAAAAAAAGTTCACATTTCTAAGAAGAAGTTGCTATATAATTTAAATGTTTTTGTTATTTTCATCTTAATAATTATTGCAGCTGAACTTAGTGAATGACAAAATAACTGAATATAATTTTGAATGGATGGAATTTACATAAAAGGTGAGAATCTTTGTCTCAGACACTTTGTGGAAGTGAAATGTACCAATAGGGAGAACTATTCAACCAGTTTCTCAGAGGAAAAAAAAAAAAAAAGGATTTGTGTGCTATATATGTTGAAAGCATGCATATTTGAATTTTTCTCCAGTTCATTTGATATTTCCATAAAAAAATTCAAGTTGGGGTGTGCCTGGATGGCACACTTGGTCAAGGGTCAGACTCTTGGTTTCAGGTTTCAGGTCAGGTTGTGATCTTGAGGCAGGAGAGTGAGGTTCTTGTCTCATGGAGTCAAGGAATGAATCTCCCGGACAAAGAGTGAATAAAGCAATAGAAGTTTATTAAGTGAAGATACAGAAAAAGCTCCCAGGACTAAGAGGGGTCCTGACAGGGTTGCCAACAAGTGCCTCCACTCACAGTTTTCTTTAGAACTGACCAGGGAGCTTGTGGCCTCATCATTTTTGTGATATATTGGCTTGAGTAAGGACTAGTGATAACATCTTTAATGGCTCATTTCTTTTTAGGGTCTGGTTGTTCTTTGTTGGTCACAGGTGATTATCATAAAAAAGATACTCCACCCCACATGCTTAGGGCAGGGTGCTCTGGGTTTGTTCTCTTATCTCTGGTTTCCTTACACTTCAGCATTTTTCGGATATCTGGTCACATAGCCCCCTATCTATCTCTCCCTACTGAACCCCACCTGTCCCTTGAGATTGAGCCCTCCTTTGGGCTGCATGCTCTGCAGGGAGTCTGCTTGAGACTCTCCCTCTCCCTCTGCCCTCTCACAGCCCACGGGCCCACACGTGTTCGTACCTGCTCTCACTCTCAAATAAATAATCTTAAAAAAAAAACCAAAAAACGAAACTTGAAATTTTCGAAAGACTTAACCAATAAGCTCAGTTTGAATTTTCTGAACCTGAAGAGGTAGTTTTAATCATTCCCTCACATACATTTGCAAAGAAATAATTCATATATTTGCAAAGTGCTCTGGGAATCATGACTGAAAACGGCAGCAAAGCCACCAAGGTGAAACAACAAATAAGAGAATCTTTTGTCTGAATCTTTTTTCCAGTAAAGATTATGAAATAAAAGATATTCTTCGGTTTCAAGAACGCAAGTCCATAGTCACCAGGCTCTTTCACTGAAAAGAGTTGTTTCATCATTGTTGCTTCTGGGGAGAAATGTTTGGCACTAGTGAACAGGAATGAAAACATGAGACAGCAGAAAGTCTTGGCACAGTGCTGTCTAAAAGGTTCGTAAGCATCTTGACCGCAATAAGTAATGGAGCTGGAAAACTGCCTCTAAGAGCAGAAGTTTCTGGCCAGAAGTGAAGACTAGCGAATGCACTGGAAAAGGAAAGTGGCCTGAAGCAAAATCAGCAATGTTCAAGGCAAGTTTTCTTATGTAAAGTTCCACAAAGAACTGTGCAATGAAATCTCGTTTAAACAAATAATACTAAATAAAAATATGCATTTTTATTTATTTATGTATTTCTTAGTCCAGGTGGAGGTAGAGGGTGTGTGTGTGTGGGGGGGGGGGTTACCTTTTAGCTAAAAGGCAGCTCCAAAATTCTGAAATTGTGATCTAAGGAAAAGTGTAGAGAACAAGAAGCAGGGATCTTCCCTTCACACATAGTTGAGATTTTCTGCCCCCAAATGGTTTTTAAAAGAGCCCCCTCCTGGGTATCATCAAGAAAATGTTCATGTTCCCTGGATACTTTGCGATTTTATTTTTTTTTTAAAGATTTTATTTATTTATTTGGCAGACAGAGATCACAAGTAGGCAGAGAGGCAGGCAGAGAGAGGGGGGAAGCAGGCTCCCCGCTGAGCAGAGAGTCCGACGTGGGGCTCGATCCCAGGACTCCGGGATCATGACCCAAGCTGAAGGCAGAGGCTTTAACCCACTGAGCCACCCAGGTACCCCTACTTTGCGATTTTAAATTATTATATATCAAGAGCAGAAAGGGATCCTTTGTAATTATACAAAAAAATGGAGAAGTGTTGGATTGAAATTCTTAGGTTCTCGGTAGCATAGAAATGAAGCCATTTTTTATTTTTATCTTATTTAAAGATTTTATTTATTTATTTGACACACAGAGATCAGAAGCAGGCAGAGAGGGAGGGAGAGAAGCAGGCTCCCTGCTGAGCAGAGAGCCACAGAACCCTGGAATCATGACCTGAGGCAAAGGCAGAGGCTTTTAACCCACTGAGCCACCCAGGCACCCCGAAGCCAATTTTTAAAGTACTCTGCACAAAAGGTTTTATTCAGACAAGTGTTAGATTAAGAGGGGTGAGGAAAGGATATGGAGAATCCACTACCAACAGAGAAAAGGTCAAGGCCAGCTTCTGGGTGCTGAAGAGGCACAGCCAGCGCCTCCTGTTTAAATCCGGACCTGGCCAACAGAATTAGTAGACCTCACAACCACCAAGGAGAATTAGACCATTTCTGTAATGACAAATGAATAGCAAATCTGATAGTGTTTCTTGGTTAGGAAAAAGGGGTTATCTCAACAAGGGAAATGCCTGTTGAAACATCCTATTCTGCAAATTCTGTAATGGCTTAAAAGAAGAGAATTTGTTTTGGTTCTACTACGAAGTAACCCAGATTAAGTGATGCCTATCTAGAACCCCCAATTTTGTTTGCATTAGGATTGTAGTGCCCAAACTAATTTTTTCTCACCACAATAAATATTCACATTTTGGCCAACTGGGTCTTGCGGTATACCATATACATCAAGTAAATATCTTACAAAAAATGATCACATCTTAATTCTTATATGAGGGTTTGGAATAAAATTCTTTTAACAAATTTATGCAAGAGCAGGAGGAAAATAATTTTAACTAAGTAACAGCTTTAGAAATCCTTTCTCTTCTGCCCTTACCCCTGTTGAGAAACTGTAATCTTTGTTTAATTTAGGGGTATAATATTAGGAAATAATATGAAAATACTGACAGAGTACATCATTGTCTTCACTATTTAAGAAGAGCCAGATCTTTGATCAGAAATCTTTGAGTGAGAAAATGCATATATGTTGCTGTCCTAAAGCTTGAGTGATTGAAGCCTGCACAACCAGCCTGCAGGATGCCCCCAGTGTTCCTTGACAACTGGTAGTCATACCCTAGTGTCCCCCACTGAACAGGGCTGAGCTGTACCTTACAGGATGGTGTGGGAATGAGGTAGTTGTTCCCACCTTATTCTCTCATGAATGCTTACTCTACAGGAAGCCAGCTGACATGTTGTTACAATACTCAAGTAACCCTACAGAGAGGTGTTCATGGTGAGGAACTAAGGGCTCCTGCCAACAATGTGCGTGAGCCATGTTAGAAGTGGGTTTTCTGGTGCCAGTCAGACCTTCAGGTGACTGCAGAGCCATTCGATGTCTTGATGTGCAGTCTAATGAAAACTCAAGGGAAGCTGCTCCTAGGTTTCTGACTCACAGAAACTGTTGCGATAATGCATATTTATTACTATAAATCACTAGATTTGGGATACTTTGTTACTACAGCAATAAATTAGAAAGTGTTTTTCCCACCAAGATACAGTAATAGCAAAACAGAGGAACACACCCATGTTAAGCCATTTACAAAGTTGCTGGTTCTGCAATTAGTGGTACTTAGTGAGATCTTATCTCAAGGAATTTGCCATTTAGTTCTCTTTTTCCTCAAAGTACTGTATGGAGACCAGAAGCGAAGGCATTACCCGGGAGCTTGTTAGTAATGGAGCATATCAAGTCCTACTGTAGACCCACTCAATCAGAAATTGAGATTCTGAATATGAGATTCCCCTGCTATATATTAGTACATCAAAGTTTGAGAACAAACACTGATCTGATTGATTCTTGTTGTAGCCTGTAGTTGGAAACCCTGGCTATATACATTAAGAGCATCTCCAAAAAATACTGTTGGTTGGGTGTCTGGGTGGCTCAGTTGGCTGGGTGCCCCACTGTTGGTTTTGGCTCAGGTCATGGTCTCTGGTCATGGGATGGAGCCATGTGTTGGGCTCCTGATCAGCAGGGAGTCTGCTTGAGATTCTCTCCCACTCCCTCTGCCCCTCCCCCTGCTCACATGCTCTCTTTCTCTCTCTCTCTCTCTCAAAAAAATAGATAAATCTTTAAAAGAAAAAAAAAGGAAAGGAAAGGAGGGAGGGAGGGAGGGGTCGTGGAGGAAGAAATACTGTTGGAAAAACCTATCTCCAGAAATTCTGATTTAATTGTTCTGGATTGAGGTCTATCATGGTCATGACCTAATAATATTTTAGAATTTTTCCCCTCGAAAACTACACCGTAACTTCAGATCAGCTGAATTCCTGGACTGCTCCAGGCCTAGTTCTAGAAGTCAGCTATGTCCAGGTGTGTCCCTGAGACTGCCCTGGGACTACCATGGTGCACTGAACAGGATTCTTCTGGAGCATTGCCATGGACTCAGTTCATTCCAAGAAAAGTATCCATGCCTTCCCACCTTCCAGATGTATTGGGATTTGTTGTCTAGGGCCACTCAAAGAACCAGGTGCTGAATAAATAAGGCTTCAAGGCCGCTTACCCACCTGTTAGATTAGAACCAAACATCTTTTAGTTTCATCTTTCCCTAATAGCAAATGGAAATAACTAATGTTTCTCAAAGCCCTTAGGAAATATGTTTTTATTGTTGACACTAGTAAATTAAGACTTCCAATATGACGGATGCTTACAAATGTTAGAACTATTACTTAAGAAGCTCAAATTGACAACATTAAATACCAGTAACTGAGTGGGGGAGGGGAGGTATTTGTTTCCTTTACTAATACATTCGCAGTGATGGAAACAATGCCTGGCACATGGCTTGCTCTTAATAAATATTTGTTGATTAAATAAATCCCTCAAAATCCAATAACTTCTGAGCATTTATTCATTCAAAGTTATTCAACATCCCATGTTAGCAAATCTGCAATGGAAACTGTTTTATCAAAGGTCTTAAAGCTTCAAATTTTCTTTTAAAAAATAAAATTTTGTGCCCTAACCCTACGTCATATTTCGAATTTCTGCCCTAATTCGGCCTCGGTTCCTCCTTTGGAGGCTAGTTAGGGATGTGATCTCTGCCCTTGAATCTCCTTCCTTTGTAGTTTTTTTGGCCTGCGCGTTTACGTTTCCCAAGCAGAAGCGCGCGTGCCCCGGCTGCGCCCATTAGCGCGCGGCGCGGGCTTGTAGCTGTCGGGCGGGCGGGGCTGCCTAGGACCCAGGAGGAGTCGGTCCTCTCCCGCCGCAGAGCCTCGGCGCTGACCCGTGCGGCCCCCTCCTCCCCGCGCACCCCCTCCCTCCCGGGCTCTGGCAGGGACCTTGGGGGGCAGGAACCTCACCACCACCACCACCTCCAGCCCCGCCAGCGGGCCGGGCCGGCCGCGGAGTCGGGCGCAGATGCTCGCGGGTGGGCTGGGCCGGCCGGCAGCCGGGGAGGCGGGCTGCATTATTTCCCGCTAGGGCCGGGCTCTGTGGGAGGAAGGGGCCCCCGCACTGTCCTCTCAGCCCGAGTCCGCGCGCGCCGCCACGGAGGCAGGGCCTGCGGGCAAGCCAGGCGGAGACGCCGCATCCCCGGCCTCCGGCAGGGCTCGTGGGCGGGCCGGGGCCGGGCGCGACGCCCCTGCGGGCCCGCGGCGCCTCTCCCACGCTCCCAGCTCCTCCCCCTCCTCTTCCTTCCTTCCCCTCAGCCTCCCGGGAGCCGCCGGCGGACGCGAGCCGCGGCGGGCGCCCGAGCTTTGTGTGCGCCCGCGGGCCCGGGGCGAACCTCCGGCGGCCCAACTTTGCGGCTCCTGGCCAGCTCCCAGGCGGGAGTTGTGAGGTGTGGCTGGGTGGAGAAGGCGCCCGGGGGGCGCGTGGGGCTCCCCGCGGGAGGGACCGAGCGAGCCGCGCTGGACAATGAGCTGGGCAGCTCGACGCTGCGGCCACTTGTAGGGGGGGCGCGGGCCATTCGTCTCCTCGGCGGCTCAGCTGCCCCACCTGCGAGCAGAGGGCGAGATGCCACAGCCAGGTGTCCCGGCGCTCTGAGGCCCCACGGTCAGACGTCCCTAAGCTGACTCTCTCATTGACACCAGGCTACCCGGAGGCTTCGGCTGGGACGTTTTTTGTGGGGGAGCCTTCAGAGCAGCCGTGATGGCCAGCACCAGGAGTATTGAGCTGGAGCACTTTGAGGAACGGGACAAAAGGCCGCGACCAGGGTCGCGGAGAGGGGCGCCCAGCTCCTCGGGAGGCAGCAGCAGCTCGGGCCCCAAGGGGAACGGGCTCATCCCTAGCCCGGCGCACAGTGCCCACTGCAGCTTCTACCGCACGCGGACCCTGCAGGCTCTGAGCTCAGAGAAGAAGGCCAAGAAGGCGCGCTTCTACCGGAATGGGGACCGCTACTTCAAGGGCCTGGTGTTTGCCATCTCCAGCGACCGCTTCCGGTCCTTCGATGCGCTGCTCATAGAGCTCACCCGCTCCTTGTCGGACAACGTGAACCTGCCCCAGGGTGTCCGCACCATCTACACCATCGACGGCAGTCGGAAGGTCACCAGCCTGGATGAGCTGCTGGAAGGTAGGAGGAGAGGGTCAGGCGCGGCAGGTGCGGCCCAGCGCGACAGCAGGTGCAGTAGCCACAGGCTGGCGCGCGCCTGCTTGCGCTGCGCGGAGGGGGAGTTTACCGGGTGCTTTCTAGGCGGCCATGGGAATTGTATGGTTCTGTCTGCTTTTCTATAGGCTCTCCGTGTGTGGGAGGAGGGGGCCGGGGTGCGCTCTCCAAGATACTATCTTTTCCAAGAGATTTGTCTTTAAAAAAGAAAAAAAAAATCCTAGCAGGCTTTGGTGACATCTCTTAAGATTGGTAAACTTAGGGTTTTTGTTTTTAGTGCGAACTGTTGGAAAAGGTGGCTCTCAGGTGAGGCTCTGGGTAACTCTTGCTAATAAGCTTTTTCTTCAGCCCTCTGTGTGGACCTCAGTGCAGGCATCAGTGATGTTCCAGCATTCAGAACCCTGTTGGACCTGCTGTACTCTGAAGTTGTAGTTGTGAAATGCTTTAGGTTGGCTTTCAGCAGAAGTTATATGAGGTCAGGAGGTGTGATCTTAGAAAGTGGTTCTCAACCTTGACTGCACCTTGGATCACTGGGGACTTTAAAAAATTATGGGTGCCTGCGCCCTACCCCCAGATATTCAGATGTGTGAGGTGTGATCTGGGCAGTTGGAGCTTTAAAAGCTCCCCAGGTGATTTGATGTTGAGCCAAGTGCCTCCAAGATTAAGAATCACTGTGCTGAAGGGTTTTCCACATTTGGTTTGTAATGAGGTGAACCCAGGTCATTCTCTCTTGCCTCCTCCTCTATTGAAAGTAGCTAGTTAAGATGATAGAGGATGTTGGAATGAGTAGTTGGAGCCTATTATAAATGAGTAATCCTAGAGTGTCAACCACACTTCTCTCAAAGAGACTGCTTGGCTGTATGTTGTGTCATCCTTGAATTCCTGCAATATTGTATTCTCCTTTCCTTTCAGCGTGAAAAGGCATTACTGGTCGTTAAGAACTCCTTTCCAGATCTAAACAGCACCTATAAAGATGAAACAGAACCCAAGTATATGCTGACTGCATGTTTAAGGACAGTTTGCTCTTGTGCATCTTTCTTAATGCAAATGGCTCATTCCATGTAGTCATAGCAATATTGGTGTGGCAGGGAAAGGACCTGAACTTTTTTATTTTTATTTTTAAGGTTTATTTGTTTTTTTGTTTGTTTATGTGTTCGTTTGAGAGAGGGAGAGAGAGTGGAGGGGGCAGCGGTGAAGCAGAGGGAGGGAAATCCTCAAGCAGACTCCTCGCTGAGGCTGGAGTCCAAGGTAGGGCTTGATCCCACAGTCCCAAGGTCATGACTCAAGCCAAAACCAAGAGTTGGAGGCTCAACCAACTGAGCCACCCAGGTGCTCCAAGCCAACAATTTTTCTTATATTATCTCATCATATTCTTATATTTGAAGGCTTTATGCCCATTTTACACATGAGGAAATGAGCAACATGACTTGTTACACAGTATCTGAGTATATGCCCTTTCATCTCCAGTTAGCCTCTAATAAATCGATATAGCCATACTGAAGAGTCCTGGAAGTGGTTGAGTTTCTCTACTTAGTCGTTGTTACCAGAGGTTTTCCCTGTCTTGGCTAGATGAGGACCTAACCTAAATGAAATTATCTCTTCAGTCTATGTGTGTGTATTCCTGACCTCACACATTCTCTTGGTCGCTTGTATGTTTTGGTTTTAAAGGCTTCCTCAGGAGGTGATGACAGCCAGAGAAGTATAAATAGATACATTGTTAAAAGGACTCTTTTGCCTTGTTTATCATATTAAATACTTAAAGGCAACATTTGCCTAGATATTTCAAAACGGAATAACATTTTTGGACTGACCCAAGCTAGATTAACAGCCCTGTGGAGAAATCAAGGTGATACCTATTACTTGAGTAATAATTACTCCCATTTCTTTGGAATACTGTGCATCGTGTGGTCTGAAGGGGGGCAAAAAGTTTAATATCCTTCTCTCAAATAATTTTAACAGTGTATTTGCTACATGAAATTAATATACTCCAAAGATGAATATCATTATGGGGGGTGGCCAAGATGACCATTATGCATATTAATTAATAACAGCACATATTGTACATTGAGTTTGTCATTGCCCAGGTGTTGCGTGGTTCACTAAGTCTAGTTGTCAAACAACTATTCAGCTGTAAATTGAAAGTTGACAAATTTCCTTCCAGTTATTTATTCACTGATTTTTGGAGGATGGGGAACTGCAATATAAAGTCCAAATTATACTGCCACATGATAAATAATGGCATAACAGCATAACACAAATATTTGCACAACAGCAATGTTTCCCTAATTTAGCCAATTGCCTGCTTGTTTCAAGCAGTATTTAATAAAATTACTGCAAAAGAAGAAAATTTGTGCCCTTCTTTTGTCATAGTGACATTCTCTCTGACAATGGATCTTTGTCTAGGTCTTGAAGTTCCAACAAAATGAGTGGAATACCCTGTTGCAAGGCAGTTTTCAAGAAAAGAAAGAGCCATCAATGCTTAATATTCATCATTTGAGAATTTAAATAGTTTCAACTTTCAGTTAAAAGGATATGCTCAGGGACGCCTGGGTGGCTCAGTTGGTTAAGCAGCTGCCTTCGGCTCAGGTCATGATCCCAGCGTCCTGGGATCGAGTCCCACATCGGGCTCCTTGCTCAGCAGGGAGCCTGCTTCTCCCTCTGCCTCTGCCTGCCTCTCTGTCTGCCTGTGCTCGCTCGCGCTCTCTCTCTCTCTCTCTAACAAATAAATAAATAAAATCTTAAAAAAAAAAAATCTGTTCTTCTTAAAAAAAAAAAAAAAAGGATATGCTCAAATGTTCTTATTTATCATTTAGAAGAACTAATCTACCTGCAAAGTTATTTGTACCAGTAAAAATGGGTACAAGTCATATGGGTGTTGCCCATATGGTCAAAATTGACTCATCTTAGTTCATTTTTAAAACTTCATTTTTTAATTTTATAATTATTATTTTAGTAATCTCTATACCCATTGTGGGGCTCAAACTCATGACCCCAAGATCTAGAATCGCATGCTCTTCCAACTGAGCCAGCCAGGTGCCCCTGGCCATTTTAATTTTTAGTAAGGATTCTCTGATAGTATTTTTTACAACATTATGTTCTGTTCTCTTCTTTGCCTCTTCCATCCCATGAAATTTTTAGTTTAGGAGATACTGTTTTTCCAAAATGTTTTTCTAACATGTTTTTGGTGAAGAATAGAAAGTGATGACTCAAGACAGCTGGGCATGAACACTCATTCAGAGCCCCAATCCCATTGAACTCAGCTGACAAAAGAAATTTGCATGGCCCAGATTTTTTCTTCTGCCTTTGACCTTGAAAGTCTCTGGAGACTAAAAACAGTGTTCAGGTGTTGGCTGGCACTCCTCCTCTACTTCACTAAACCACCCGGTATTTTCAGCCTTTTGGTTTACCTCCCCTTGCTGGATTAATTTCACTGAGTTGGTGCTGGGCATCCCTGTAATACTGTTTATTCTTTAAAACTTGTTGGGGACCTTCTCTGAGGAGGGCTGTGAGTCAGTATTGGGAAAATCAGTTTTAGCTGCTTGAAACCATGAGCCAGCCAAACTTAGAGCATCTCTTATAGACAACTGAGGATGTTCAGATGATTTTTTCTTAAGTTCTCATGTCAGGGGCTAAGAGTCAGAATTCCTTAGCTGTTTGTTCAAGTTTATTTATTTAACCTCTGTACCCAACATGGGGCTGGGGCTCACCATTTTGAGATCAGGAATCACATGCTCCTCAGACTGAGCCATACCGGTGCCCCTCTAGTCTTACTATTTGTTTATGAGTATTCTCCCTTTCTGAACATTTGGCTATATTTATAAAATTTTGATGTCCTGAAGAGACATGCCTATGGATAGTAGAAACACTGCCTGATCAAGTCAGGCTACCTAGGTTCTACTGACTGGATTTGAGAAAAAAATTACCTTTGTTCTCTGAGCTTTAGGGTCTTTTCCTGTTAAATGAAAGGTTGGCAGATTACCTCTCTAAGATCCTTTGTAGAATGAAAGCATATACTTTTCCACTAAGTGGTTAGTATACTGAATGTATGATGGCTTAGGCTGCCTTTCCCTACCCAGACCCTGTCTTCCAGAAAATTGACGAGGTTTTAAGTGTCCTGCCACCAAGCAGGGAATGGGTGTAAGGTTCTGAGGAAGTATTTGCCAGGAGTCAAAATATTAATAGCTGCCTGCCTCTGCCTCTCTCATTCTAAAGTAAAATCTTGTTTTATGTTATTTTGATCTATTACTCCCCTGTCAACAACAAACATCGAATTTTTTGGCTTGTGAGAGAATTTTGATTATTTTGGTAAGTGATATTCCATTATTCCATTAAATTAACTTAAATTGGCCTGATTAATTAGAATGTAAGAAAAATAAGGTTGTAAAGTGATCAAGCACTTGACATTTCTGAGGTTCTCCTGATAAGCCTGGTTTATTGAATCTCCTTGGTTAGGTCAGCTTCTTCTTTTTTTTCTTTTTTCCTTCAAGATTTTATTTATTTATTTGAGGTGGGGAGAACATGTACATAGAGGTAGAGGCAGATTCCCCACTAAACAGAGAGCCTGATGATGGGCTCCATTCCAGGACCCTGAGACTGTGACTTGGGCTGAAGGCAGATGCTTCACCAACTGACCCACCCAGGTGCCCCCTAGATCAGCTTCTTTGAAGGTGTTAAGTCAAAATATAGTTACTGAGAGAGTTCTAAGTAAAAATGAGTCTAAGAACCCAACTTAGGGTAGAGTCCCTCCCCCCTGAAAGATAGATTTTTATGGTAATGATAGAAACTGATTTCTTTGAAATGTGTTATGGTGAAGAAAGAAACAGAAACCCCATGGGTGAAAAGCTATTTGCACATAGAAGTTAAAAGCAGTACACATTAAAGGTATTTATGATGATAGGATGTGGCAGTTTAACATTGAATATCAGGTGTGCAAGCCTTCTCCAACAGATTCCTAGGTTCTTCAAGACCCACTTCCAATATTGCCTCTATGAAGTCTCTTCCCAGACCTTAAGGATACTGGTCTTTGATAGTTGTTGATGGAAGGTCTGTTTTTGTTCCAGGTGCTATTCTAGGGGAAAGTTTCTTTCCTCAAGATTCTCACATTCTAGAGGGAGAGAGGTTGTGAACATGAGCATACACAAATTGGTTCTAGATCAGGTGCTATGAATGAAGTGGTAGGGAGGTGGGGCAGTATGAGCAAGGCTTTCGAGAGGAACAGATGTTGGAGCCAAGTCCTTGAGATCAAGATGATAACTCTTCCCTTTGCTTACAGCATTTGTGCTTTAGGATATTTCATGTATGGGTTCTGAAATAAAATGCATTATCCTGTACAGCTGCAAAGTAAGGTCTGTGCATAGGTCTGCATAAGTTGCCTTGACCTCAGTTTCTTCATTTGTAAATGAAAGACGGTAATTACTAAGACCTTTTCCCCTTTAAAGTTCAGTAATCTTGGGAAATGCTTCTGGGAGTAGGAAAGAGAAATGATCTTGGCTCTATGTCCCTTTTTAGGAGTCACCCAGGTATAGGGATGCCTGTCTGGCTAGTTGGTAAAGCACATGACTCTTGGTCTTGAGGTTGTGAGCCCTACATTGGGTATAGAGATTACTTAAAATAGAATCTGGAAAAAAGTCAGCCAGGTTTAGATAGAATTCTTAGAACCCTCAATAACTTGTAGGAGGTTCCTCTCCATAAAACATTATCAGGAAAGGGAAAATCATAAACCTTTTGTGGGCTGGGACCACAATTGTTTTATTCATTTCTTTGGCCCATGCAATAAATACCTCTAGCAAAATGATGATTTATTTTACTCCTGTGCCATTTTTACATTTTTTTAATATGTGGGAATAGGTGAATATAGATGTCTAAAAAGCCTTTCTTAGTTAAGACTGGACAGTTGGCTAGATTTGCAGAGGAAGAATAAGGCAGTAGACTAAGCATACTGTAATTTTTCAGAAGCTGCTACTTTGTAGATTGAAGGAATAGGAAAAAATTGGCTGTGAGATCAACTTAAGTAATTTTTATTACACTATAACCTTTGCTAACATCTCAAAGTGACTAAAATAATCTCCAGTTTTGACCTGCTATGTTATTTATTGTTTATACATAGATTAAGTTGTAATTTGCAACCAAAATATATCACAATGAAAGTTTTAAAGATTAATTATTTTAGAGAGGGGGAGAGAGAGCAGGGGGAAGGGCAAAGGAAGGGGGAGGGGGAGAGAAGCAGACCCCCAGCTGAGTGCAGAGCCTGATGTGGGTCTGGATCTCATGACTGGGAGATCAAGACCTGAGCTGAAATCAAGAGTTAGACTCAACTGACTGCACCATCCAGGTGCCCTTCATAATAATAGTTTTAAAATATCTTCACTGATTTATCTCTTCCTTCACTCTGTATGTTTTACAAATTTAAGGTTACTTTAAGTTTTAAATAATAATTATAATTATTTCCTCCAGGCAATGATGATGCTCTCTTCCCCAATACATTTGTCCATCATCCTGGTCTTTTTACTTAACAGTATTTTGCTTCATTGGCACAGAATCAAGAAAAGAAGAAAAGGAATTTTACTACAGTTTATACTTGTGTTCATCAAGCCTCTGAGAGAGAAAGAACTTGAAAAATAGCCTGATGTGAACCCATCTCAGTAGTTTAGTGATCAAGGCCAATAGATTGAAGGCTCTACATGAACCCTATAATGTGTATAAAACACTTAGTGGAGTCCTAGCATGCAGTGGCTCTTTGATAAATGGTGGTGGTCCTCAGCATCTTAACCCAAAATTTCTGTCCTTATAACCTCCTGCTATATTCTAGAGCCACCATTTGGGGCTACAAAAGGTTTATCTGACTTTTACACGGCAGCTCTTGAGACATTTGAAGACAGTGGTCATACTTTACTATTTCCCCTTCCTTCCCATTCTGTAAACATCACCTCTTTTTTTTTTTTTCAACATCACCTCTTTTTTTTTGGGCAAACATCTGGCGTCTGAATCTTTCATCACTTGCATTGAATCTTTTTTTTTTTTTGTAAATATTTATTTATTTGAGAGACAACGTGGGGAGAGTGTGAGGAGGGGCAGAGGAGGAGGGAGAGAGAGACTCTCTAGCCAACTCTCTGTGGGGCATGGAATCTGTCATGGGGCTCCATCTTAAGACCCTGAGATTGTGACCTGAGCCAAAATCAAGAGTCAGATGCTTAATTGACTGAGCTACCCAGGTGCCCCCGGCACTGAATCTTTTTGAGCCATCCTCATTTTCAATCACTTGCTTAAAACTGGGGCCAAGTCTTCTCAGACTCACAGCGAGAATTAGGGATGAAGGAGGAAGTTATTAAGGAAGGGTCTCCAGAATTTGGGGTAACTCTGTTAAGGAAAGTTTTACCTCTGCTTAGATGATGAGCCAGTTGGACTGACCCTTGATCCATTATGCCTCGGTTGCTTTAGAAATAGTAGATGGGGGATGCCTGGGTGGCTCAGTTGGTTGTGGGTCTGACTCTTTATTTTGGCTCAGGTCATGATAGCAGGGTCATGAGGTCGAGTCCTGTGTTGAGCTCTGCACCAGGCATGGAGCCTGCTTAAGATTCTCTCTCTTCTTCTCCCTCTGCCCCTGCCCCCTCTTAAAAAAAAAGAGAAATATTAGATGGGCACATTTTGTTTGAAGTTTTTTCTCTCCCTTAACATCTGTAAGATTGAAGTGTTTCTCAAACTTTTGCAATATTTGGGCCACGTAAACATTAAAAACAATGTAAAAATCTAATAGCTAACTTGTAGAAGTTCAGTATTGCCTTAATTATTTTAATTACATTATCACTTAAATATGTAGAAAGACTGATATAAAAGTATATTCTTATACTATAGGTCTTATATACCAACACAACATAAACAAATTGATAATGTAAATATCAACAAAACCACATAATCGGGGTGCCTGGGTGGCTCAGTGGGTTGAGGCCTCTGCCTTTGGCTCGGATCATGGTCTCGGGGTCCTGGGATCGAGCCCCGAATCAGGCTCTCTGCTCAGCAGGGAGCCTGCTTCCTCCTCCCTCTCTTTCTCTCTTTGCCTGCCTCTCTGCCTACTTGTGATCTCGGTCTGTCAAATAAATAAAAACAAAAACAAAAAACCACATAATCAATGAAAATATAAAAAATATAAAAAACAGCAGTGTAAAGCTGCAGATACTATTTGTTCAAACTAAGTTGTTCCCAAATGTGACCATGGTACTGAATCCTGAGTTCAGTGTGCTGTATTTCAGAATGCCATGTAAGGAGTCAGTTTTGGATTGTTAATAAAGCTCCACTCCTACAAGGTAAAATTATGTCCTCTGGTCTTAACCTACTGTGAACACATCTTTTACAGAGATTAAGTCCACTTCTCTTTTTCCTCATTAACTCCCAGCAAAGTTACACCTTTACACCCAGTAAAGGAGTTGAAGCTGGACACTGAGTGGTCTGGCTGTATTTGATCGATAAGCAGTCGTTCACATATTCCAGTATAGGATGATATAAACATTGTAAGTTCTATCATCAAAATAAGCACAGAATTAAAATTGCCAGAGTGAACTCTTGTAAATTATGGAATATGCTTGCCCTAGGCATGAGGAATAAAAAGCAGATACTGGATATGGTTTGTAGGTTCCATCCTACCAGGAGAGGAGATGCAATTTCTTTTTCAGCTGGTAAGCTTTATAAAGCTTTTTGGTTCGTGAGTAGGATTTTTGTTTCTACTTTTACCTAATTTTTTTGGTCTTCAGTTAAACTTCTCTGAGATTTCAATGCTGAAACATAGATTTCTGGCCATGCTTCTTCATAGATATTTAGACGTTCAAAGTCGTTTTTGTACCCCTTTCTCAATGGAATGTATCACTGACTATACCACTGGATGAGACTTGAGGATATGACTTGGTTTAGCCAGTTGCCTTCAGAGGTATTAAAAGAGCATTGGGGGGTGCCTGGGTGGCTCAGTGGGTTAAAGCTTCTGCCTTCGGCTCAGTCATGGTCTTAGGGTCCTGGGATTGAGCCCCACATCGGGCTCTCTGCTCAGCAGGGAGCCTGCTTCCTCCTCCCTCTGCCTGTCTCTCTGCCTGCTTGTGATCTGTCTGTCAAATAAATAAATTTTTAAAAAATCTTTAAAAGAGCATTGGTCTTCGAGATGAAATCTTGTTTGTGTCCTCAGCCTTGCCCCTTAGTGAAGGCCATTACATTCATTTTGTGAATGCAACAGCAATGGTCCGGTAGCACAGCAAAGGAGCACAGAGTGGGATAGGCTTCAAGGCTAGAGCAGTGCACTTTGGTTAACTCTGTTGATCCCCAGTTAGTTTAAATTCTCGGTTCTGTACAGTTTGGGGGAAAAAAAAACCCTATTAAATTGTTTGCCATAAAAGAATAATAAATCAGTCTTTCTTTTCCTCACCCTGTATTTTTCTTAACCAGATGGGCGTGGGAACTCATCTTTCATGTGCTTTAGATGGAGATAAGCACATTTTAATCTACCCAGTAGGACAGCCTCACAAATGCTCTGCCTGATGAAGGACATCAAACCATTTTGTAGATGCAGCATACCCAGACTTGTTTTCCTTGGTTATATGTCTTTGGAAGCAATTTTTTCCCTCTGTTTTAGAAGTTAGGAAAGAATTAAGATTCCTAAGACTATTGCTAACATTAGATCTATAGTGTCAGACAAGCTTTCTTTTCTCTTTGTCTTTCCATTTTTGTGTTATCATATTTAAGTCTGCATGTGTGGGGAGGGGTCTTTTCTCTAAGCTTAAAGAGACTTTGCGCTTTAGATGTGTATCATAAAGTTCAGTGCTTGCTTCCACTCCAAGTGATGTAATAGTCTCAATGTCTACATCTTGTATAATTCATTTCCTGCCATGGATGTCAAAATAGTTTGTAATTATAAACTAATTACTGGGGTTAGGCAGTTAACATAAATATTTTAACAGAAGTGGATGACATACTTTATAGGAACTGATAAAAAAGTAGGCTAGCTAAACACAGTGTATTTGAATTTCCAACTACATATGGTTACATGTAACTATTTGTAATTTCTAACAGTAAATTGGCATGTAAATGTTGACAAATTACTGTGATTTAGCTATTAAAAACATTCATGTATATTCAAAACATATTTTAGGGGCACCTGGGTGGCTCAGTGGGTTAAAGCCTCTGCCTTCTGCTCAGGTCATGATCCCAGGGTCCTGGGATCGAGCCCCACATCAGGCTCTCTGCTCAGCGGGGAGCCTGCCTCCTCCTCTCTCTCTGCCTGCCTCTCTGTCTACTTGTGATCTCTGTCTGTCAAATAAATAAATAAAATCTTTTAAAAAAACCATATTTTATATGTAAGTACATGCATGCATATTCCATTGATTGAAAGACACATTACATTTATTGAACTGAAAAGTATCCCATACACTTGAAACTAATACAACACTGCATGTTAATTGACTTGACTTTTAAAAAATAAATAAGTAAGCATATACTCTGGAGTCTTGATGCTTTGATGGTCTGAAATGAATTAAAAATGTTAGTAGATACTAGGCAGCCTTCATATCCTGCTTATTTCCATATATGCCTTAGGTTGCATTTTGGTGGGCTGGCATGATCTAAGAATGCTTCCAGCCATGCATGACATCTTTCAGGAGTCTGACCCTGAGCCTTCTAGGGTCATTCTGTATCAACAGTACACTCTGTAGATGTTTTACCTAGAAGTAATGCAAATCCAAACCATGAGATTTCTAAGTTTGCATTTTTGTCATTACATTAACAAACGTGTTTTGAGTACCTGTTACATACCAGGTATTGTTCTAGATGTGGGTAGTATGAAAAAGATAGTTTTTTTCAAAGAGTTTCCAGTCTAGGCAGTGGTTTGTAGTGAGAGGTTGTTTCCAGAGTCACCTGTGAAATTAAAAACCCTTACCTACATATTCTGGTCCCACCATCTGGTGATTCTAGTGATTCATTTGAACTGTGGTAAGGTCTGAGCATCTGTACTTATACAGCAAAATCAGCTGATTAAAAAAATTTCTCCACTAAGAACCATTGGAAGAGAGAAAGAAAGAATAACTGATTATGAGAAATTGATACTTTATAAGCTCAGAAAAAGATACTTTATAAGAATGTAATTTTTTAAATTTTATTTTAAAATTATGAAGATTCAAATATATGTATGGCCCAGTGAGTTGTGAGCACCAGCCATGTCAAGAAAGAGTATTACCAGAATCTGAGTTCTTCCTGTGTCCCTTCCTAGTTCCAATTCTTCCCAAGATAACAGAGGCCTGACTCTTTCTTTTATCTCTGTTTTTACCACCAGTGAAGGCATCCCTGATTGATATGGTTTAATTTTTCTGTATTGGACTCTAGAGAAATTGAATCCTACTACGTGTATTCTTTTGTCATCTTTTCCTACCATTGTTGGTAAAATTCATCCAGATTATTGCTAATGGTTCTTGCTTGTTCATTTTCAATACTGTATAGTTGTACATAATACCACACCACAGTCTCTGTATCTGTTCTCCTGTTGTTGGAACATGTGGATTGATGTTTCCTCTTTGGCTGTTGAGCCCTGCTTCTGCATATACACACTGTGCCTATGTGCATGAGTTTTTCCAGCATATTTTTCTGGGGTGGGTTGTTGGGCCATATGATGTGTATGTTGTAAACGTAGTACTACATAATGCTTTTCTAGGTGATTGAACCTATTTAAAATCCTTCCAGCAATGTTTGAAAATTCCTATTGCCTTACCTCCTTGCCAAGAGTGATTAATCTTGACTGGTCAGTTAAAAAAACACAAGATGAGAAGAGGAGGAAGGTTATTTTAGACACATAAGAAGTAATGAAAATAAGAAGGTATGATGAGTTAGAAGGAAATGGCAAATATACTGCTATGACACTAACTTAGGAACCTGTGGGAATGTGGTGGGAGATGAGGGTGGAAGTGTGTGATGTGCTGAGGAGTTTGGTCTTTATCTAAAGGCAGTGAAGCAGGCAAAAGACATCAGCTCCACATTTCTAAAAATCTGCTGTGACAGCTCTGTGGGGGATGAGGAGGTGAGGCCCCACAGAGAACTTAACTACTTTAATCCAAGGAGAAATGAAAGAAGGCAGAATCAAAGAGGACAGATTCTAGAGGTGCGTTGACCAAGCTCAAGAGTTTTGTCAATTCTGTTGAATGTGGGAAAGGGAGAAGAGAAGCAGGAGTCTTGATTTTTGCTTGGATGACTATATAGGTGGTGATTTCATTTAGTAAGTTGGGGAATTCAGGAAGAGGAGAGTTTGAGGTCAAGATGGCAGTAATAGGGAATGAAGTTAGTTTTAGACGGTGGCATGTGAGATATCCATAGATAATCTAGTAGAGATGTTCAGTAGGTGGCTTGAATTCAAGAGAAAGAAGCAGGCTGGAAATGTCCTGGGGTATAGGTGGTGTTTGAAGCCATGGGGTGGATGCAATCGCCCACAGAGAGTATAAGGAGGATGAAGTAGATGAATGGGAGAAGAGGACTCTGAAAGGCAGATCAAGAGACGTAAGAGGTATAAAGCAAAAGAAATCTGACTGTGCAATCGGAGAAAGACAACTATCATATGATCTCCCTGATATGAGGAAGTGGAGATGCAACGGGGGTGGGGGTTAAGGGGGTAGGAAAAGAAAAAATGAAACAAGATGGGATCAGGAGGGAGACAAACCAAAAGAGACTCTTAATGTCATAAAACAAACTGAGGGGGGTGGGGGGAGGGGGATTGGGAGAGGGTGGTGGGGTTACATTATATGTTTAAATAAAAATAAAATAAAAATTAAAAAAAAAAAAGAAAAAGGAAATCTGATTGGAGAAGCTAAGGGAGAAAGGATTTGCAGAAGAGAACCATGACTAGTGTCCAGTGCCCTCAGAAGACACCCAGTGAATTTGGAAGATGTGCTTTGCATTTGGCAGTTAGGAAAGACATGCTCAGGGATCAGGGTGTTCCAGCCAGGGGAATGCAGAGAGCAAGTGATGCCACAGTAGTTTAAGAGCAAATAATGGGTGAGAAAGTCGGGAAAAAAGAGGTGAGGAGAGTTTTTTGGTTTTTTTGGTTAATTCAGCAGTGAATGGAAGCCAAAAGCACATTAGGTAGAGTGGGATGAGGAATGAAGAGGGGGAGGATTTGTGTGTGTTTAAGGTGGGAGGTATGTGTATCTAATCTTGTAGAGAGGGCTGCCTAGTTAAATGGAAGAGAGAAGAATGTCCCTGAAACTGCAGTATGAGGACACAGAAACATGGTACTCAACATCCAGTAGGAGGTGGCTATCCTATTACTGCAAAGGGAGACAAGGTGGGAGAAATTGGCACAGTCTGAATACGTTTGTGAGGATGAAGGCTTTCAGAGACAAGACATTGGAGAGTTTCTAGCATTTCTAGCAAAACCTCTTGAAGGAGGCAGATTCTTGGGTTGAGTAAAGATGAACGTTAATGGTTAATATGCAGGTTGTATTACACAACTGTAGACACTTAATTTGACAGTCTGCTAACTACAAAGTAAAGTGTCTTTGAACAGATATCAGTGATAAGAAGCCATATCCATGTCATTGTACTGTCTTAAAGGAAATTCAAAGACTTTCTATTCTGTGTTGTGGATGAAAACGGTTAAGTTTTATAACCACCTTATGCTTTTATCCATCTTCTTTTCCTATATAAAACAAAATTTCTTTGTATTTAATATTCACATGATCATAATTTCCAAAATGACTTCCCCCTGTGGTCAAAGAACTGTTATTGGAAAGAGGGAGTGGCAGAGAATGAGTATGTGTGCGTGTGTGTGTGTATCTCAGTTCTCTTCAGCTAGAGACCATCAAGAAGATAACTATGGTCGAACATGCTGAGTTTATGATTCATTGCAGCAAAGAGAATGCACGTTGTATGAACCATGGGGCATCTCAGTAAGAAGGTGTTTGATTTGTCATAAAATACAGGCTTTGATTGGATAATTTCGGGGAAGATCTGGGGAAGCAAGGACTTGCTCTGTATTGGGTGCTGTTAGAAGGAAGGACAATTCTGTGACTAAGTATCCCCTTAAACTTGGAATACAGAATAGATGGAGGGAAAAGCTGTAATTGGTCAGGCCGTGGCAGTCATTCACTGAGTGTGACAGGAGGATGTCTGGTATTTTGTGGGTTGCACAGTGAACTTGTTTTTGTGTCACCTTACCATAGTCTCAGAGGGACTTTATTTGATACAGATATTATATGAGATTATATCCCAGTGAAGAACACAGGTATGACTGTGGGCATCAGACCAGCTTATAATAATAATAAGCTCTAGCTGTTAAAGTCAGATCAATTCTGGACTTTAGAGACAGGCTTGTTTTTCATATATTCATGTTCATCGTGTGTGTGTGTGTGTGTGTGTGT
>ML101875.1:0-18886 GCA_003697995.1 Taxidea taxus jeffersonii
CACAGTAAAGACACTCACTAGAGAAATTAATGCCACCAGGGAAAGACTGAAAATAATTTGGCTCCTTTTTACTGTACCAAACACATACTATGTAAGCACTTGGACCCCCTTCCTCTTTGTCTTCCCCTCCCCTCCATCTCTACTTTTTTTTTGGGGGGGGGGGTTATTTAATTCCTACATGAGTATGAGAACATAGTGTATATCAAAGACCCGAACCAGCTGGTTTTCAAAGCTGGGAAAAAACTAAAACAGCAAGCAACAGGAGTGCTGGGCACTGGGTATGAGGAATTAGAATCACCTTTGTCCAACCACCAAACTCCTTTACCTCAGCTCTTCAAAGACTATGTGTAGCAACCAGCTACTCACTCTCAAAAACCTCAGAGCTCTACCAAGTCAGACATTTATTTTCAAAAATCAGCCTTTAACAGGCACTGAAAGGAAATCTGCCAAGAAAGGTCCACATGATTCAATGATTTTGGAAAAAATGCTTTGCTAATTAAATTTCTGGAACAAACATCAACAACAAAGAGTAATAAGAGAACTTCATAAAAAAAATTTATTGCATTCTTTACCTCGTCCTGATCCAACATCTGTTGCTTTAGCTTTTCAGCCAGCTGGCTCTGCTGGTTAATTTCATCATCCTGAAACGAAACATCATGTTTAATGTTTTTGGGTTAGTTATGTCATTTTTGATATCCTGGTTTCCCGACAATAGTCGGATACCAGAGTGCCAGCTGTAAGCTTTCTAATAAGATGAAGGGAATGGTGTGGTGCTTCCCCATAGGTGAGAGACTGGCTCTGGGATCTTGATTTGGTTAAAATACCTCTACACCCACCTTTCTCGGCAGGTAAAACAACTGGGTATTCTGGGATATATAATATCCTACATATTCAACTCAATTCCTGCTCATCCAGAAATCAGAGATCTAAGGTTTGGGAATCAGAAGGGACTTTGGAGCTAGCACTCCCAATTTAAAGACGCTAACAAAAAATAAGGCAGTGAATTTCTAACCATCTGCACTGTAATATATTCATGTTCCAAATCTCGTCAAACACATCAATGACCAGGAAAGCTGCCATGTGATCGGAAGGAGCGACCAATATTTCCACTTCAAATCTCTTACTTAGATTGGAGAACATTCACTAGAGAATTAATCTTCGGCATGAGCAGATATCCTGCTTGATTAGAAGTTAATTTTCCTGCCAGTCTAAAAAAGCAAAAAAACGAAAAAAAAAAAAAAAACTCAAAGAAGTGGGGGATGTAGAAATGATAATGCTTACTTTCTGGCCTATCATGAAAGTGGGAAATGATCTCCCCAGAAGCCATTTGCTTCCATCACTCTCATTTCCTGCCACTAGGTGTCGCTGCCACAAAAGTCAGAGCCGCCAGCCTCATCCTGCCCGGTGCAAAAGCGTCTGCCTCTCCCCAGTATCGGCCCACCCAGCTTGGGCATAGCCGCAGGCAGGACAGCATTTCACCAGCGGGGCTCGGCCTTTACTACAAAGATTTTCATGAATTCAAATGCAAATGTAAAGCCTTGCCAGCGAAGAACAACTCGGCTTCACGTGTACCCCTCCCTTAAAAACAAGAGAAAAATCCTATTTGATAATACTTCTAGGCTCCAAGCCCCACGCAGATTCAGATTCAGTATTTTGGGTTCTCCTGCATGCCTGGTGCCACCCAGATGTTCTCCCAGCAGTGCAGAAAAATCCTGCACCGCACCTTTTGGCTTTTCCAGAGGTGAGGTTACAGGGGTGAACTCAAGGGTCTGCATTGCAGAACCCCGTGGGCTATTCTCTAGCCTATTTAGTTGTGTGTATGCATACATTTAAATTGGACTGACTGACCCATGGAACCAGAAAGTCCTAAAATCAGGATTACAGGATCGCTACCTCATTTTCCTTTGTGTAGAACATCTTTTGGCCTTATTTCTTCTCTGTTCAGGGAACCCTGTTTCTACTGAACTTTTTACAGCCACGTTTCTTTAATGGTTTGACAAAATGCTCATGACTTACCTCCCCAAATCCAATTTCTGGCAGGAGAATTAGGGAAATTACACTGAGTGAAACTGCCAAAAAATGGTACTTGCACAACAAAGAGACTATTCTGTAGGGCATATTTCCTCTTTTACTTTATAAACTCAGAATGTCAGTTACCAGGAACAATTTTGTATTTATGTTCCTTGCACATAAATATTAAACATCTTAAAAGACTCAAGGAGTTTAACATCAGGGAGCTGCCATCCCTTCCCCTGGGATATATAAGCAACAACTCCAAGTGATACAAATCAGGAGAGAGGCAGAAGGGTGAAGCCAGCCCTTTTTTTCTTACACTGTGTTCACTTCAAAGCCTGAATGTACAGCTTCCTCCCTGACAGGTGAAAAGCCAGGTGCAATGATTTTTGAGGTACAGTAAGAAACCAAGGGCCACCAGCCCATCTGGGAAGGATGTGAGGAACAAGGATTAATAGTATAAGAACATGAATGACTTATACCAGAGATACCTCCAAGACTACACTTACCCTTTGTTAAGGCAACTTCTCCAGGGAATTAGCATAGTCTACCATAATCTTAAAATGTTTTCAAAACTTCCATAATAAAATGTGCTGTGCAGCCTATATCTATACATTCAAATGCATTCCTTAGAACAGGCTCACTCTGATGTTGACTCTTAATCCATAGATAACAGATTTCAAAGCACTTGTCAGAAAATATTCTTGTTCTTAAATGTGCTTATATGTGAAATGGTGAGCTGTCACTTAGTCACGGGCCACGTTTAATTATAAAAAATGTTCTCATTGCAATGGCAATTAGTGAAATAAAGTTCAACAAATTTCTACCTGCACTTAATTCCTCTCACATATTTCCAATAGAGCACTAGTATTAGAGGAGATGAGAAAAGAAACAGGGCCAACATCAACTTGCTCTTCTTATAAATCTGCTTGCAACCCACCTCTGCACCACCCCCCCATGCCACGTAGGATGATGTTCTCCCTTAAGTAAACAGAACCCAGAAGAGAAAGAATCTACTATTTATTGAGCAATTGCTACACACTAGAGCCTTTTAATCCCCACTGCAACTTTTTGAAGACACAGATAGGATTCCCACGCTGCAAATGAGAAAAACATCTTCAGCAGGGGAGGCCATTCATCAGTCCAAGCCCCAGCATCATTAAGACACAGGTCTGACTCTAAAGTGTATGTTTTTCCATCACACAGTATTGCCTTCGATGGTAACTATCCTGAGACCCCTGGAGGGACAGCACAGAGGGGCAGAGGGGGCAGCTGGGAGAAGACCGTGCAGTCTTGTTCCCACAACATTCTAATTAGATTCATTAGGGTTGACAAGCTCCTCAGCTAAAGTACTAAGACCAAAACAGGATGACGACAGCCCTGGGAGCCAGAAGATACACAGGCTTCTTCCATCTCTGCCACCTACAGGTGACATAAACTGGGCAAGTCACGTACTCCCCGGGCTAGCTTCTCATCTGGACCTAGATACTTTCAGCTCCACTACTCAATAATCTACAAAGATGCTCTGTCTCAACTCATGTTTTCTCAAAGGTATCAAACTATCTATCTTGTCAGAAGCATGAAATACCTTCTAAGAACCTTTAAGAGGAAGACAAATAAGAATGACAGCTGATGAGACATAATCAGGCGTCCATGGGTAGAGTCACTAGGGTCAGACCACCAGCTTTGGGGCCCTCCCTGGCTGAGGCGTGTGGGCTAAGTACTCTCTCAGATCCCAGCAACCCCTGTGAGAGACCACAGATGCTAACCTCGAAATGTATGCTTTAGACGATCTTCAAAGCATATGCTATAGGAAAATGATAAGACAGGAAGTGCCTGATGCTTGTCATCAGGAGGCAGAGATGCTAGGGTCAGCTCTGCCAGCTGCCAACTGGATATCCCCAAGGCCTGGCATTTTCCTTACTCATCACTCAGTCCTCCTCACTACCTTTCAGAAGCTACACTGAAGACTCTACAGTCTCTTGGATCAATGAAAGCTCCTTATGCTACCAAAGTAAATGATCCCAATTCCAACCATGGCAGGAGTCTATTCATAGAAAACAAAGGGTAGAATCAGGTTATCATCCCTCATCCAAAAATCCTTGAGGATTACTAACGTGAACTCATCATTTCTAAAGTGAAAAGGAAAACTGCAGTATGTTTAAACAATAGCATTTCTTTGGAGAAATCAAGAAATTGCATACACTGTTAACTTACTATTGATCTCCTTATTCTCTTACTTTGAGGTTTTGCATAATCATATCTGGTTAGAAATGGAAGGATAACAGTATGTCAAGTGCCTAAGGGCAATTAACCCAGCTCTCAAAGGTGTGAGTATCTCATTAAATAGGCTACCAGAAGGGTAGGAGTGTCCCCAGTTTAACACTGTGGTTACAACACAAATTCCCAGAGTCCTAGATAAACAGAACTTGCTTCACATTTTGCTTGTAAAGGTGATGCAGACCAAGCTTTACTCAGAATATACAGGCCTGTAAGATTAATGGCAATGTGCACATAACAAAGAGGTTTCAGCCAAACCAGAAGTGTCCCCAAGCACTCTGGGCCAAACCACGGCAGAAAAGATTAAATCAGACTAAAAATATCAGCAACCTTGATGAAATGAACTGAAAGGATTTAGAATATTCCAAGGGCAATATGCCAAGGTCATGTGAGTCATCAATTTAATTTCCTATGCCTCTGGGATTCCTAGCCCAACCTTAACTGGGGATGAACAGTGTTCTCCAAGGTCTCTTTTCCTTTGGTCCAACTTGGGCATTTACATAACTATTTGAGCCTGAAAAGTCTGCCATAAAATTGGACAACCCTAACAGTATGTTCAAACTATTTCATTCAAGAGTATGCTTCTGAAAACAGATCTGCCAATACTGGACAAGCTGTCTGACCCCACACCACTACCATCATTCCTCATCCCAGGGCCCGAGAGCTACATGATTACAGAACACATTTAACATTAGAAGCCACCACACTGTTGCTGCAGCTAGCACTACTCTTGAAGTGTTCAACAGGTAAGGAACAGGCCCAGAGAAAAATAGAAGAGACAATTAAACAAAGATCATGCACACTCACACCACCCCTACTCACACGCAGTGATGAGCCCCAGTCCCACGTCTAGAAGTGAAGACTATTTCTCTATCTAGACCAGCTCTACAGTCTTCCAATCAAACTTCCATGAAAGCTTCCATTCCGGAAGAATCAAGTTCCCTGAGTCTGCCCAATCAAGAGTTAAGGCAGATATTAGAAGGCAGACATAACATCAGTCTGCACCCCCCTACACCAGCCCCATGGGGCTTGAAGCTGCTTCTGGCCAATAGCTCTAGGACCTGCCACCTTTAGTCTCAGTGCCAGAGTGAGGACTAAAATCTCTGGCTACAGACCTTATCATCCAGCTGTCTGTAGAGACTGGAGATCTCCTCATCATACTTGTCCTTCTCCTCTGCAGAGATGCCAGCAACAACAGGAGCAATATTGTCTATGATGGGGGTATTATCACAGGGCTCCAGGGTCTTCTGGTCCTTAGCACTGATCTGTTCATCCTCGGGCACAGCTTCTCCTGCAAAACACAAGAGGATTTGGAGATTGAAGAAATTCAGCAAGTAACTCTACAGGAAGAGTTCCAAAAATAGCCACTCCCATGCAAAGTCACAGAGGACACAATCAGAGCTGTTGTAGAGAGTTGGGGCTTGTGTTCTCTCTATTTGGCAAGAAAGGTTGTAGTTAATTGACCAAAACTAGTCTAAGGAAGAAGAGGGCTATGTAATACTCCCTCTCTCATGATGCATCACTTAAGTACACTGCTTCCACCAAACACTCATTTTTTTTCCCCCAGAGAGAGAGAGATAGGGAGAGAGAACATGGATAGAGAGGAGAGGGAGAAGCAGACTCCCTAGGAGCCCAATGCGGGGCTCGATCCCAGGACCTTGTGATCATGACCTGAGCTGAAGGCAGATGCTTAACAACTGAGCCACCCAGGAGCCCCTCCACCAACCACTTTTAAGCAATACAGCTTGCAGTGACATCCAGAACTTTTTATGTACATTTTCCTTTTGTTGGGGAATATTCTGGGGTTTTACTATAATCATATTCTATCTAGCAGTTGACTCCCAGGGAAATAGACTTCTGAGGCATCCTAATTACCAATTAATTAGGTTACTGTTTTATTAGGAGAAACAGACAAATCAAGGAAATTCACCACTACCAAAGAGAACACTGCAGGGCCCTAATCCTCTGAATCTGAGAGTCTCCAAATCTCAAGGAGAAAACCAGGATAGCCCTGGACCCAGGAGCTCCAACTCACATAACACAAAAACACATTCTACTACCATCCTCTCCCCCAGGAGGGCAGAATTAATTGGCTCAACTGGAGAGTTCAAATAGAATAATTTCTTATGATGTCAAGTAGACCCAGGAAAGAAAAAGCAGCCAAAGCAGAATACCGTGCAGAGACCTTACATACCACTTCTCAGCTTGCAGACCAGCACATACCACTTCTCCATCTGCATAGCTGCTTGTCAAGGCCTTTGAAGGCAGCATTACCAAACTTGACTGTTCAAACTGAGGGGGAAAAGCTAAGGTCTCAGGCTGGTCGGTGGCCTAGCCCCAGCAAGAAAATCACCTTGCGAAGACAGACTGCTTTAAAAGGAGTCTGTGAAAACCATGTGGCCCAGCTGAGTCTCTCAAACATCATTTTGGAAAGCAAACCAAAAACCAAATATGCTTTTCCATCACAATGTTTACCATCAACTTTATACTCTTTGCTGCCATCAGTGAATGTCTGCAACGTCCCAAGCCTCACCCAGTTCTCAGCCCATAAAACGCATTTTGTGGAAAGTCCCAGGAAAACTGCTCTAAGACAAAGGGGATTTCTCAAACAAACAAACAAAAAACCGGGTCCCCTCATCTGTGGCTTCATTAACAGTATGTATCATGCTTCAAGGAAGCCACCTGAAACTGTACCCATTTATCTCAATATAAACAAAACACTTTGTGACATATTAGCTTTGCTGCTCAAGATTTCATTATCTCACCTGATAGTTACAAAATGGCAGGAAGGCTTCCCTGTCAAATAAAATTAACATCCAGTGATTTTGTTTTTGCATCACAGTTCCATTTGAAGCAAAACCTGGAATAAAGTATTCCTTTGCTGAATAGAAGACTGAGCCAATCCTTTTTTCTTCTGAAGCTCGACTAGACTGTACTGTACCTATACTTTTTCTAAAATTATTGACCTGAAACAAAACCAGAATATCAGAGTAGCCTTTGAACTGAATCTGAACCAAATCAATATTTCATTCAGTTCCAATTCCTGGTTTAAAACATCTGTCAGCGACCTTAGTGTGCAGACTGGATTTCTTCCAATTAAAAGATCTATATTCTCTACGGCCTGCTAAATCCACAGGCTATAAAAACAGTACTATATTCTAGTTCCCAAGGATTTTTTTTTTTTTTTGCTTAAATATATATAGCTATCTTGTTCTAACCACAGATTACATACAAAAAAACTATAAAGCCCCTGAACCCCAACCTCCCAATTCTGTTCCTTCTCCAGAGAAATCGTCCATGAACATTTTTGTAAATCTTTCTCCTATTTGGGTTATGAGCGTATCTCTAATTTTTCAGTGCTACCTTCTGAACTTTGTGACCAGGGCAATGGAGTGCAGCATGAACTTAATCTTGCAGCTTAAGCATGATGATGGTGAAATTCTTAACGGTACTACACCAGAAACCAGGCAGAACATGGTCCTATTATCCTACACCAACTTCCTGCAAGTACAGAGGTGAGATACAAACACAGCTGGAAGAGACCCAGTCCCCATGTTCCTTGGTTCCACATGGCTGAGAGCCAGGGCCACCACGAGGCTGAAGTGAGCTAAGGAGCCCAGGGACAAACCCCTATAACCAGCAGCAAGTGATCCTAATTCTGCCCTCTTGTCCCGCTGAGGAACTCAGCATTACTGAGTACCACAGTTGTCCAAGGATAGCGCGGTTCATCACGCCAGCCAACGCTGCTACAAGGCACCCTGAAAGTAATCAGCAGACCACATTAACATCCCCAGTGCTGTGGCAGGACGCCGAGCCACACCACACATTTTAGCTGATCTAATTAATCACAAGCCTATCTCCCGCTTCACCTCTTGGTTTGCTTTTTTGTAAAGGAAAAAAACAATAATAATAATGCCTTTAACACGGCATTGTTTTAGAAATTTAATCACCACAGTATATGCAAAAAAACACAAAAGGTATTATCATTTAAGGTCAATCTCTTACCCTGTCCTCTCCCTAACAAATTGTCAACTCTTCAGGTTTTGCAGATATTTTTATTTATTCTGAGATTATTGTTCCTGAGGTCTTCATAATACCTTTGTGGTTGTACTCAGTTCCAAAAATAAAACACAATGCAGCTACGCAAGTCCCCTTCAGGTTTATTTATATTATTACTAAAACAATATTCGAAACCTATAGCAGAGTTTCTGGTTTCTCTTAAGCGATTCTACGAATCAAAGCATCAACATTTCACCTACAAAGCGACATCTAAACAAGGAGCTCTTCCCAGTTTATATTCCAAAGGTCAGGCAGTCAGGATTATTTTTTACAACAGCCGTTCAGGCCGAGAACAAAGCAGCAACAAGCAGGAACAAAAGCAGCAGGCATCTGTGGGAGAGCACAGCTCCTGCCCAGAGAGGAACCAAGAGCCGGTTTTCCCAAACACTGCTACCCTTCAAAGGACGGAGGAAATGACTTCCAGAAGCGTCCCTGCTAACTACACTGTCCAGCTCACAAACACGTCTGGGGATTGTAAATTCCCAACACTATGCGAGACCTGACACTAGGCAATCTGTCTCCATGGCAATCTCACCACGTTAATCGAGAATATTCCCTGCACTGCAGTGGACTGAGTCTCCAGAGAAGCCCCCATGAGGTGATTACGGAACAACTGATTGTAACAAGGCAGACAGCTGCAAACAAACACTGGAGGGAAAAAAATGTTGTAAAATCTGGTGTGGGTGGGGAGAGGGTGGAAGACCGGAAAAGGACCACCAAATGAAGAGGTGCATCTATTTTTATTTTTATTCCCCTTTTTGCATTAAAAGCAAATTTCTCTTGGTTCATGCACGGAGGCTTTATGCCTGCTGTCTATAGGGAAAGAGCTTATAATACTGTAAAGCATCTGATTTTCTACAATGAAAGCTCCCCCACTGGAAACCTTTCCCTTCTTTAAATAAGCATTCTGGCATTTCCTATTGTCAGATGTAATTACCTTTAAGGACTAAAAAGATTTGTGTGTACACAGGAGCATTCACTTGGAGCACACCTACAAGCTTTGCGGAGCATTTTAATTATAAAATGAAAACCTCCCAAGGGCATAAATAGTGTTTCTACAAAAAGTAAAAATCCATCAATTGCAATAAACAAGAATGACAGACTAATCAAAAATACTCGTTAGGGTTATTAGTTAAAAATTCTAAAACAGGCTTTTTGGATTTTTGTTTTTTCAAAAAGAAAGAAAACCATTAGACTGCCAGTAATTCATTAAAATTTCACACATGAAATAGCAATGAGCTAGTTATCCTTTTCATAAATTGAGTCCCTAAAGCCTCTGGAGAACACAGAAAGGTAACTGCATCCTCTCTGCAACTCCAGGGGCCGAGGTTTGCTGGTCACTCACAGCCTCTGTCACAAACCACAGATCTGACAAAGGAGGTGCTTTCTTTTAATACCAATTAAATAAGCCCAGTGGCGGACCTAATGGTAACTAATTTCTATATCAAAGAAACTAAGAGGAAATCTTTAAGTTGCCAGATGGGTAAAGGCAGCTGGCTACAAGATGTCATTATATAAATGGGAAGTTTAAAAAAAAAAAAAAAGGTAATTCCTTTATGGGATTATTTTGCACACAAATAGCATCTCTCACCCTAGTTCCTAAAAATATTGTAAGCAGCTTAAGACATTTCCTAATCCTTTCTAGAGTAATTTTCTAATAAACTGGTCACCCAGGATTTTGAAATCTCTTTATAGTCCTGACCTCTTGAATGGCCCCACTGTTCTCCTACTGGTCAGTACTTTTATTAGCGTTTGGCTGTGCTCTCAAAAGAAGAGAGCCTAACAAATGAGATGTCTCAAATGAAACACTAACTTCAGAGCTTCTACTGGAGTCATGAATCCAGAGGTGGGGGTTGGGGGGGTGCGGGCCAGTACCTTCAGTATCTTTAATGCTAAAAGGGCAGATTGTGCAGGAGCTACAGAGGCCACACGGCTCCACAAAGCCTGGGATCAGACTCCAGGTTGCAGACCGAGCCAGCTGGGGAAACCAAGCCTGCTGGCCTGGCAGGTTTTAAATTGTGGAGAACGAATCTGTTCTAGAGATTGTCGATTTTTCCACGCCTTTCCAGCCTGTGATGAAATAATTTCTTTGCATGACTTCAGCAGATGGGGTAAATCTACATCCATTCTGTTATTTACTATTACATTTAATTATTCGAGAGACACTGCAGATGTGCCCTATTGTCGGGTCATTTCTCTGCACTTCTGACACCTGGATTTTTCAGGGCCTCATTTTCTGACTTAAGCTCCTGTAAAACAATATTGCTTTTTAAAGGACAAAATTCAAAGAAGTATCAGAGAAGAGGGCATGTGTAAAGACTGATCTGGCAGCAACAGGGAACTGTGGGCCCATCCCCCTTCTGAGGGTCACAGACCCTCAGCCCTCCCTCCCCACTTGCCCATCGAAGGTCTTCTGGACAGACTCGGGGGGATGGGGCAGGGTGAACTGGGAGCCGTAATTCACTCTGAGTGCAACCATCCAAATCTATCCCCATTCACAGGACTGTTCAAGTCCTTTCCATGTATGTGACAAACAGGGCACAGAGCTAGAGAGAAAAAACAGCCCTGCTTAGGACAACTGCCCACTCCCTCTATCTGTCCCCAAGCAAGCAGGCTGAGTAAGATCCCTGAGGCTGTATTGGCCCACAGAGCTTCCAGATTCCAGGAACTGTCAATCGGTTTCAGCCCACAAGATGTCACTAGCAGATTGGACCGGACGGGTGTTTTTCAGTCACGCAACACCCATTCTCATTTCAGCACCACACTTCCTAGTGAGGAATGATCTCTCCTGGTGCGCGCAGGCTTGGTCAGAGGACATGGCAGAGGGCCCTGGGCCTCCTCAGCCGGAGCACACCACCACGCACGGTCTCTCCCCTCTCTGGAGCCTCTGCGTCCCAAACAGATGATGCAAGGAAGGGGGAGAAAACTCCAGAGGGCACTCACACAGGTGCGGCCCCCACAGCTTTGCCAGATGAGGCTGGTGGCTTGGCCATCCTTCATTCTGTGTCATTCACAGACTTCTCATGCTTTGCTGTTTTGTTTAAGCTAAGCAGGGTCAATTCCTGTCCCGTGCAACCCAAGGAGCCTGGCCCTGTGGGGAATGGAGTGGCTCTCCTTATGCCTTCTTTATAAAAACAAGGCATGAGCCCTCCTTAAGCCAGCACACACATGCCCTGAGCCTTGCCTTAATGTCAACAGCAGACATGAATTACGGCTGCGTGTAATTATGTATATTACTAGTCACTGGCCGTATTCTGAGAATCGATGTTCTACTATGCCCAGAGGAGAAAACTGCCGGGCTTGCATTTTCAAGTAGCCCATGAAGCTACAAGGAGTTGAAAATTGGTAGCGGTGGGGAGGGGGAGGGGTCTGGGAGAGAACCAGCCTCCAGGCATGGGGTGGGGTAGTATTTCATAACTTCTGAATGACTTTGGGCAGGGAGTGCTCTCTCTGCCACACAGTCCCATTACCACCAACTGTATCAACTTCTTCACTTTACATGACCTGCCTGGACCCAATGTGTCACTGCGACATCGTGTTCTTTTACATTTCTGACTCCTTGGCTTTCCTACCTCAGTCTATAGAACAGCAAAAAGGGGAAAGCACAAGCATATGTACACACGCACACTTTTTCTCAGCTCCGCTCCTTCTCTCTTGCTCTCCCACAGCTGGAGAAGAGCAGTCAAGCTTCTAAAATTATAAATACACCATGCAAGGATAGACCCCTCCTCCCCAGCAGGGAATGCAGACAGTGGACAGTGCTGCCTTCAGTGGTTCAGCCCACAGGGTGGCAACATCAATACCCAGGATTCCCTGGGGTGAACTCAGTGGATGACTCCTACAAGTTTAGAGCCAATGCGTGTGTCAAACTTCAAAAGAAAGCTGGAAATATCCTACCACTTGGGTTTTACTGGAAGGGACCCCCTCTTCTCGACTTCACCTCTCAAAATCCCAGTTCTCCAGTTGAAACAAACCACCCATGCTCTCATGATGAGGAGGAATTAGGCCTGGTGCATGGGACACTGCTGAGGAGCTTCTGGTCCCTTCCTTCCTGGCCTAAACACAAACCACTCGGGCTGTGCGCACACTGCAAGATGACAGAGAGACAATGAATCTTGCGGTCAGCTGCCCTATATGTTCAGATCCCTGCTGTCACTGAGCCACCGTGGGCAAGACACTTAACTAACTGAGTCATCCAGGTGTTCTCCAAAAAATTACCTTGAAACATAAATGTGGGGCGCCTGGGTGGCTCAGTCATTAGCCATCTGCCTTCAGCTCAGGTCATGGTCCCAGAGTTCTGGGATCAAGCCCCATATCTGGCTCCCTGCTCAGCGGAAAGCCTGCTTCTCCCTCTCCTCTCCCCTGCTTGTGTTCCCTCTCTCACTGTGTCTCTCTCTGTCAAATAAATGAATAAAATCTAAATAAATAAATAAACAAATGTATGTTAGCTTAGGAGGACAGGAGAGCTCTGCAGATCCCCTTCTCTATTACAGTCATTCAGTGATTACTCGGTAATGGTAGAAGGGGCTCTCAGGACTCTCTCCCTCTTCTCTTTCCTGCCCTCTCTCTACAGAGGCCCTCACCCCTACCTATGCCTTCCTGTACTTTCTGAAGTTATACTACCATTTCTTTCCCTAGCTCAGCCTGGGCCTCTGAGCTCTAGACTGTTGGACCTAACTGCTTATTTGACATTTTCACCTGGACGTCCCACCTCAAACTCCCCTCCTCAACTCCCTTGTCTCCAGTCTGGTTCTTCTCTGGTATTTCTTTCTTCAGTAAATTGTTCCACCCTCCATCCAACATGGCAGGCTGGAAAACTTGGCACTCTGTCTCTCTACGGCTAGCTCCTCACCAACCCTGCTGATTTTCTCTCCTAAACACCTCTCCAGTCTGTCCATGTCTCTCCCTTTCCATTGCCCTCTCAATTCAACTGCTGCAACCTCATCCCTGGAAGACCATCCTCGTTCCTGGCCCACCGCCCACCTTCTCCAGTCCATTCTCCAACACAACCAATGGATCTTCAAAAATGCAAATCTTATCATATGATCTTCAGTTGAATATCCCTGAAGGGTTTCTCATTGCTAGATTCTCATTGCTAGATAAAACCCCAAATCCTGGACAAAAACTGTTTAGCCCTGCACAGGACAGGCCTGCCTACCCCTTCCTCTCATCTCAGGCCTGTACTGCCCCTCCCCAGCTCACCACACTGGCCTTCCTGCTGCTGCCCCCCACAAAGGTTGCCCCTCTGGGTTGTTGTAAATGTGGCTCCCTCCACTCCAACCCCTACTTCTCCTTGCTGCTCCTAACTGCTCTCCTTCTCTCAGATCCTATTACCTAGGTTGCTTATCAGGGGAAACCTTCACTGACTTCTCAGTATAACTAAAAGTTACAATAACTTTTAGTACCTTCTACTTTCCCTTTTTGGTATGCAGCACAGACATGTATATTGATTGTGGAGTCTGTCTCCCTCATCGGACTATCAACTCTGTAAGGGCAGAGACCATGATTGACGGCTCACCCTTTCCACTCCAGCAATGGATTAAACATGTGTTTACATAACATACACTTACAGAAGTCTATCATGTGCCAGAAACCATGAGTTTTCCCGAATTATGTACATAAGGGCTTATGTAGGATCTCACCCTGTGAGACATGGGGAAAAGTGTATTTCTGAGTAGATAGGCACAGTGGACTAAGTGGGGCAAACAATTAAAATGATGCCAAGTTAAAAGTCCAAAAGTAAGGGGAGAGTGCCAGGCAGGAGGGTGTTAGGCAAACAGGACAGCGGGCCGACCCTAAAGGACAAAGTTGGAAGAGGCATGGAGGATCGCAGGGGGAAAGCTTGGCAAGGGACAGGACAGAAGAGAAAACAAGGCTGGTTGCCCACTGCGCAATGTTCTAAGGCCAGTCCCCCTCCCTGTACCAAAAGGCTTTACTGAATGTTCCAATTGCCCAGCAGAGAACTGACCCAAGAGGATCCCAGAAATAGAACAAAATTTCATACAGCCGCTCCCTGCCTTGCCAACCATCCCTCCCCATTCTCCTAACTCCTGCCAAACTGCAAGGAATCATCCACCGGCCCCAGGTGCTGAATTATTCAATTATTCTAGCAGCTTTCAAAACATGTGTGCAGCTAGAAAATCTCCCCAAAAGAAAAGAATTGTGTTATTTAGGCTACTAGGTCATTTCTTGAACCTCTCTTGAATCCTGCTTTGCTTCGCAATTGTTTTTCCATTGAATAGTAGGTCACTGGCACCCCACCTTTCCTAGCAAAAAAAAAAACCAAAAAACAAAAAAAAACAGTGGCAAACACAGAATCACAAGACAAATAAGACAGTCCACCGCTAACTCTGTGTTTACACATAGGCAGATTCTACCCCCATCCTGCCTAGCAGCCCCCAGGCTCCTACACTCACCCAAGCGACTAAGGTCTACGGCAGTGCCTGGAACTCCTAGTGGACACAACAGTGAAGAATATGGATCTCCAGCTATCCACTCTGCCTCTACACACACGCCAACCTGCCTATTTCAGTTAAAACAACAACAACAGAGAGATTTCTACCTTCTAATTCCATCACAATGCTGAAATTCCCAAAATAATCTGTCTGCACTTGGATCTGGACACCCCTCTTCAATGCCTCACGCACAACCCACCCACCCAGTGTGTGTCAGCTCTCTGAGATATTTTCCTTGAGTAGAACAAACCAAAGAGAATGTTTTTTGGGGAGAAAAAAAGAAAAAAACTAGTCACGAAATAAGCCTATAAGACTCCATTTTAGCACAGAACTTCATCAGGAGCCTTCTATTTCTGGCTCGGAAGAAGCAGAGCACAGAGATCAGCTGGCTCCCCGAAAATGCAAATATTTGCCAGAGGTGACTTCTAACCCCAAGTCAATTATAAAACTCGCACAGGAGTGAATGACATTTTTCATTTAATCAAAAGTAGTCTGAGTCTCAAAGTCTCAGATGCTGCACTCAAAACCTCAAACATGACTACCAGAGAGAATTACACTAACATATAGAGGAGCGGCTCACTAGAAATAGATTAAGGCAACCTTGCAAATAGCACTTGCCCACACTAAGCATGCCTGTCAGCCAAGTGACAGGGTCGGGTGGGCAGCTTCTCTAGGCAATGAGAAAACATCACTCATTCACACAGGTTGTTGCAAGGCAGGACCAAGCTCCACCATCATCCCATCCTTCCCAAAGTGTCCCAGGATACCAGCTGTTCCAGGAGAAGGAAACCACACATTCATGCCTCATTCTTCCTCTCCATTCTTCCTTACCGTTTCTCCATCTGTTCAGTTCCATCTCCAGATGCTGGATAACATTCTTCAGAGTCTTGTTTTTTTCTTTCTCCTTTTCGTATTTCTTCTTCCACTCTTCTGCTGTCAGTTCCAAGTTCACAGAGACTGTATTCTTGATGGTCTTAGCCCTGGGGTCAAAGACAGAAGGGAAAGATTCTGAGAGTAGCTATTAGAGTAGCGAAATCATGAATGCAATTAAGTCTCAAATACTTGTGTGTCCGAAGACTGGAACTGGGGGGAGCAGAGGGGACCCTGGGACCTACCGCCTCCTCACTCTGTTACTGGCACCACTGCCCCTGAAGGCTCCAAGCTCACCATCCCCTTTCCCCTTTCCCTCCTACCAGTCTAAATCCCAAGGCTTTTCCCTTGAATTGTCTCCCAGGGTCACCTCTTTCTCAGTTCCCCCTGCCACCATCTTAGTCTATGTTCTCAGCCCTGACTTACAGCTGGTCTTTCTCAAACATTCAGCATCCTCCTCGAAGCATCCTGCATGGCCCTGCCGGGTTCATCTTCCTAAGTAAGTTTCCTTTCTATCTTAACATTTATGAAACACTGGAGATATACCAAGACAACTGAGACAAAGTCTATGGCCTTGCAGAGATTATAGGTTTTCATACCAATAAGCCACAGGCTGAAGTAATGCAATCAGTTGTTTCTGTTCCTCACATTGTACCTAGAATCATCCCCAATGCACTGAACCATGTCAACACATGTTTTCTGGGACAGGTGGGTCACTTAATGGCTTCAGGCCCAGCCAGGTGAGACCACGGCTCCCCTCTGAGCACATGACCCCCTCGTCACAGGCCGTTGTCACCAGGTAGGAGCAGAGGGCCCACTACTCTCAGTTCATCCCATGTTTCAAGGAAAGTCAGCACTTGAATATTTTTATTTGTATCTCCCAGTTTCAAACAATTTCCCCAAAATAATGGGTAGGGCAAACAAACACGTCTGAGGGCCACAATTTTGTCGTTTCCATTATAAGAGATGGGAGCGACTTTCTAGGGCGTATGGCTGGGGGAGAGGGATGAAGCCACAGTGGATGTCTGTGTGGATCCACAAGTTACTCAAGGGAGCAAGTAATGAGAGCAAAGGCGGTGGCAGCTCTAGCTGACCTACACAAATGAACACACAAGCAGACTTACCGATTACAAAGGAAACTGACCATGACAGAATTCCACTGATTATTTACTTCTTAAGAAGGTGAAAACTTCATTAAAAAATGTGATATCCTGATTTATTTGCTCTTCACTTTTCCATTTTAAACTCCCACAAGTTCTTGTACTGTCATATTTGCCAGCATTATCTGATGCGTGATTCAGGTTAATTACTGTTGTCATGAAATGACATTTTGGACATGATTTCTATTTCAGGGAGAGAAATTTCACCAGCCCCCACCAGGGCTACAGATGTCATTCCAAAAATTAATTCCTAAAGCAGACAACTAAATAACCCAACTGTCAAAAGAGGAGTGAAATGAAGTCAATGTGAGACTCCACTTAAGAATTAGTCAAACTCTCCATCGTTCACTGTAGCTTAAGGCTTCTGTCCCCAGAAGGGCTCCAAGTCTAATTTTTCAAAACAGCAATTTCCTTCCTACTTGCAGTCCATGCCAGCTCGCCATTCTCACCTGTCTTCTAATATCCATGGGCAGAGGCGTGTCTGCTCCACAGGACAAGCACAAACAGTTCAGCCCACATCATCACCTGAGTGAGTCAGAAGTGACAACTCACCTATGGCTAAAATGCTTGTGGACACTTGGGGCTCCATGGGGAGGATACTGGTCTTACTTTTTACACCACAACGAGTCTCTTGATGATTTCCAAGGATACCACAAAGAGAAGGATAGAGCCCTCATGCTATATTCAAGCAGGGTGAGCCAGAAGTAGAGTGTTGGGAGAAGACACGGCAAGGTTGTCACTGGTATAACGGATCCTCGTTCTCAAAGTTATTTTTTTTTTAAGATTTTATTTATCTATTTGACAGACAGAGATCACAATAGGCAGAGAGGCAAGCAGAGAGAAAAGAAGGGAAGCAGGCTCCCTGCTGAGCAGAGTACCCAACGTGGGGCTCGATCCCAGGGCCCTGAGATCATGACCTGAGCTGAAGGCAGAGGCTTTAACCCACTAAGCCACCCAGGTGCCCCTCAAAGTTCTTTTAAGCTGTTCAGAAAATTCTTTTTCTTCCACTTTCATAGTGATCAAGGTCCTGGCAGAAAATAGATGGCCCATTAAAACGGCATAATTTGGGAAGAGTTTACCAAAGATATGAGATGGGTGTTGGGGGGCCATCACCATGTGTAGGCTGAAGGGTGCACAGAGACAGGGACCTCTGAGAAGGTGGCTGCACGGTGACATCTGTAACAGCTTTTAGTCTGGGGACACAGTCAACCCCAAGTGACCCTGCAAGGAAAGAGCCAAGAAACTATACCCTGACCTCACTTTCTTCTCTCCTGATCCCCTCCTCTGATCCATGTTCTTTTCCAGTGGCAGAACCTAACTTGAAGCCGGAGACAAGAGAGCACTTTTCCAGAGAGGTCACTGTCCCAGGGCCCAAAGCAGAGCAAAAAATGATACAGAAATGACCCAAAAGGGCATTTGGAAGATATAAAACCCAACTCTAATTTGGAACTCAGAACAGTGGTGGGAAAGCCTGCCTCATGCTACTGCCCTAGACTTCATTTTAGTCCCAAATGGGACAGAACATGCCTTTCCATCCACTAAAAGTAGAATATAAAGAAGCCAGCCAACAGTGATTGGAAAAGATACCAATCCTCCCCAGAACTGCTCTATAGATTTTAAATAATCTCAAATAAAATCCCAGGAGGTTTGGCATGTGTGTTTAGAAATTGACAACCTAATTCTAAAATTTGTAAGAGAAATGCAAAAAGGCCAAGAATAGCTAAGACAACTTTGAAAAACAAAGAGGACAGAATATTAACACTTATTACACATTCACAGTAATTAAAAGTGACTGAATAGTCCAGAAACTTTAGAATAGAAACAGAATGGTGGCACCTGGGTGGCGCAGCTTGTTAAGTGTCCATCTCCTGATTTCGGCTCAGGTCCCAATCTCAGGGTTATGAAATGGAGCCCGTATCTGGCTCCAAGCTCTGTGCCCAGTCTGCTTGGATTCTCTTTCCCTCTGCCCCTCCCCCTGCACTGCATGCCCTCACTTGCATGTACTCTCTTTCTAAAATAAATAAATAAATCTTTAAAAAAAAAAAAAAA
>RCUC01131489.1:0-10558 GCA_003697995.1 Taxidea taxus jeffersonii
TACCAGCCTCTGCATTGGCACAACCAAAGACTGGGGTCCAAGCCTTGTGGTTAATCATGTAGTTATTATGGCTTAGAAAGAACTTTGGCCTCCAGCTCTTTTCCATGACCTGAGCATTTACAGTTGGAAATGACACCTACATCTAGTGTGGTTAGACGATGAGGTCCTATACCATTCACTCATTGAAAACACCTCAGTGGCCTTCCACTGCCAATAGAATAAAATCTAGACTCTACATCAAGGCATGCATGGTCTTTCAGGGTCTGAGGCCCACCCACCTGGTCAAACAGATCTATTCTACTCTCTCACATACTCATTCTATTTGGGTACAACTTGAAGGCCAGCCTTTTCCATGTCCCTTCACCTTTGCACATATATTCATTTTGCCTTCAATATTCCCATTCAAACATACCTCGCAAACTCCTACCTGCACTTTGGCACCTGTTCTAACACGTTTCTCTTAAAATGATGAAATAGATTCCCTCAAAAGATCTACTTCTTCCCTTTCTTTGGCCACCATGCACCTCATGCATTTCTCTATCATTGTACGTGTGATTCAATGCAAGAAATCACTTAGAACAGCACTTTACAAATAGAAGCATTAGTAGATGTTAAATGGTAGTACTTTTTAATCATTTTGCAATTATCAGTTTATATATACAGCTGTCTCTACTATTAGACTATAGACGCCTTGTTTATCTTCTCACTCTCAGTGCTGTCTCTCCAGCTCTATCTCTACTTAGAATACAAGTAACTTCCATTTTTATTCTCAGGTGAAGGTAAGCTATTGTGGTATGGAAAGTTTTAAAGGGAAGAAATACTTGAGTTCAAATCCTAACTCTTCCATTTACTCCCTGGGATTTGCTATATAAATCTTAACTTCTTAAATCTTTAGCTTCCTCATTTTTAAAATAGGGGGAAAAACAGCTACATCGTAAATGTTTTCTGAGGCCTATATGGAGTCATATTTATTATCTGGCCCACCATAAGATAACATGTGTGTCTGACTCTGACCTGGAAATAAAAATGAAAATCATGAGGATGCTGGAGATGGGAATGTGTTAACATGAGAGATTTATTAGAAGAGAAAGTTTTTCTAAACTTCAGAAATTATATATTTTTTAAAAATGAGTCATATAAACTTTCTTAAACAACTTTGTTCTTTTACTGTGAAATACAAAAGGATGTAATTGTGTGCAGTTGGCAAAGATTCTTACCCTTAATGTGAAATTTGAGGAAATCCAAGCTGCAATCTAGATTTTTAAAAAGTCTGATCCAAAAGAAAGTATTCATTGCCTTTAGAAAGTGACTCGGTGAAGAAGTACTTGAGCTCAAGGGGAAAGAATTTAGGACATTTAAACTTAAAAGAATAATACTTCACTTTGAACCTGATGCTGGAGGAATCAGGAAGAATTAATTTTTTGGATAAGTCTGGTACTCTGTCTCTCCCCTCTTCCTCCCTGCCTCCCATTCTCTTCTCTCTGCAGAGCAGTAATTATCAGAAAGAATCAGCTTTTTAAGCAAAAATACCAAAGACTTTAATTTACTGTAAAATCACTCCAGGTAAAATCATATTCTTTTGTTACCCATGTCTGTCTTTCTGATTGAAGAATAACGGGAGGAAAGGGCTTTATGAAGGGAAGAAAGGAGAATGGTTTCTGGTTATTTAAGAGTCATTACCGGGGGAGGGTAAGAGTCTCTGTGGAGCTGCATGGTACAAAGCATGGGGGTGCATTTGAAATCTTTTCTTCCTTCTGTCAGATTTCCTATGTTTTTAGGCACAGCGTTCAGCCTCATGTATTATTCCCTTGTCAGCCATTTGTTTGTTTTGTTTCTTAAGGGTAACAACCCAGATTTTACATTATTCTACCAATTAAGAAGTTTTATTTACTTTGCATTATTTTTATTGATATTCACCATACAAACTTGGTGAGGAAAGGGAGACAAATACAATGTCTTGCACTTAAAAGGAAATGTAAATGCGGATTCAAAAAGTCAAGTGATTTTGCCCAAGGGGACACAATACATGACTCAAACTAGCATCTCCAAGCTCTGGATGTGGCTGGTGGTGCTAGCAGGTGCTAACTGCGGGCAGGGCAGGAGCAGCTATCCACAAGTGGTATAGGCTCTTAACTCCAGACGGGTCTTAACCAAATGTTACAGCTGCTTCACTGATGCAAAAGCATCCTCTCCTCTCTCCGTTGTTTTTCTGCTCAGATGGAAGGAAGGAAGTTTACTTCTGGAAGGATTCAGAACTCATAAACTGTTCCCCTGCTTCCCCTACCCCAAACACCAAAATTGCTACTAGTTTTCCTGATCATAATTTGTATTCCTTTCTTAGCAAGTCTCAATTTCTGTCACGCATGCAATGATGGAGGGTGGGAAAGAGAACTAGGGATATGAAGCTCAGTTGTCTAGGCTGAAAAGTGGCATAGCTCACATCCAGATGATCTTTTTTGCTTTTGGATGAATGAATCTGTTTGGTTGAGGTTGGGTTGGTCCCCACAATTAGTCCAATTGCCTTTGGTCAAAACCTAAGTCAGCCGAAACAAATAGAGTCACTTAGGTGGAAACCTTGAGCGAGTACTGGCAGGCAATCCCAGAGAGGGAGTAGAGGGCTGTGAGAGCCCAGATACTCAAAGACTAGAGGGCATAGTGGCGATATACATAATTAAATGCAACACACTTGAATATATACAATATGCCTTCCAGATGCAACAGAAAAAAATGGATTCCATCTAGATGGTTAGCAGAGACTTTAGAAAGAAACTGAAAAAACCTTGGGAAGAAATTTAACTTGATATATTCAAAAATTATTTGATACTCTTTTAAGCTCTAATGAATAAAATAATTTGATTCCTTTATAAAGGATTATTATATTAAATAGGGTGGCTATGGAAGGACTCTGAGAAGAAGATGTTTATGCTGATATCTAAAGGATAAGAGAGATCAGCTATGCGAAGGGAGGACAGAAAGACCATTCCAGGTAGATAGAATAGCACATATAAATGACTTGCAGATAGAGGGGACTTATAATGTAATTAATAGGGGACAGGCAGAAAATAGTAAGAGACACTGCTGGAGAGTGTGGCCAGATCATGCAAGGTCTGCTATACAGAATAAGTTCAGGATTTACCTTAAGTGCTGTGGGCAGCCAGTAAGATGGTTTCAAGCACACTTAAGACATGATCTCAGGCATGGCTTGTGCCAGGGAGCCACACACTGAAGTTCTTATGCTCGAATGTAGCATAAGAGTGAAAGAGCTGCAAAACTCTTGTTGGAGAGGGGTACAAAGGCCAGCATTCAGCTGAGTGTGCTCCCTTTTCACCCTGATAATGGAGGGGACACAGCAAAGCTTTTTTTAAGAAAGCTGAGCTACATGAAGGGATTTATATTTTAGATTGTTCTTTTTTTTTTTTCTTTTCAGTGTTCCAGAATTGATTGTTTATGCACCACACTCAGTGCTCCATGTAATACGTGCCCTCCTTAATACCCACCACCAGGCTCACCCAACCCTCTGTCCCCTTCCCCTCCAAAACCCTCAGTTTGTTTCTCAGAGTCCACAATCTCTCATGGTTTGTCTCCCCCTCCAGTTTCCCCCAACTCATTTCTCCTCTCCATCTCCCAATGTCCTCCATATTATTCCTTATGCTCTACAAGTGAAACCATATGATAATTGACTCTCACTGCTTGACTCCTTTCACTCAGCATAATCTCTTCCAGTCCCGTCCATATTGATACAAAAGTTGGGTATTCATCCTTTCTGATGGAGGCATAATACTCCATAGTATATATGGATGGACCATATCTTCTTTATTCATTCATCCGTTGAAGGGCATCTTGGTTCTTTCCACAGTTTGGCAACTGTGGTCATTACTGCTATGAACGTTGGGATACAGATGGCCCTTCTTTTCACTACATCTGTATCTTTGGGGTAAATACCCAGTAGTGCAATTGCAGGGTCACAGGGTAGCTTTATTTTTAATTTTTTGAGGAATCTCCATACTGTTTTCCAAAGTGGCTGCACCCACTTGCATTCCCACCAACAGTGGAAGAGGATTCCCCTTTCTCCACATCCTCGCCAGCACATGTTGTTTATTGCCTTGTTAATTTTGGCTATTCTAACTAGTGTAAGGTGGTATCTCAATGTGGTTTCAATAGATTGTTCTTTGGTAGAGATGGACTAGAGAGAGGTGAGAGCAGACAGGCTCCTGAGGACACCAGGTGTGAAAGTACCAATAGCAGCAGCATGGGCTTGAGCAGCATCTCAGCCTCAGCAACATGGTAATGGACTGAGTCTGTAAATCCAAACATGGGGGATTTTTTTTTCTTTCTCCCTCAATCCCTATCTATTGCTTTCTTGCACTAACACAAAATTTTAATGGTCTGAATTATTAATAGTAATATGTGTCCAGACTTTTAACATATCCAAGATTCTGGGAGTGATACAATTTTTAAAATTTGGTATAGATAGGCTTCTCTTAGGACATGTTTATGTGTCCTGTTATCCTTCTAAAAGGGAGTTTATAGGAGGACTTTAGGATGGGAACATGAGAACTTTGGAGGTATCTGTTTTAGTGTAAGAGATGCTTTCAGCAGCTGCAGAAAAACAGATAGATGAAACAGATTCATTCATCCAATAGCAAATAAACCAAGGTTAAAATGGAAGAGAATAGGGGACAGGGGCATAGGAGGTATTGCATACATATTTGGGGAATTATTTTGTCTTTTGAGAATTGAGAAAGTATTTGAGATTTCAATTTGCTTTTATAAACTAGATGATCCTGCAGTTAAATTTAATAAAGCAAGGTTGGAGTGTAGAGAAGAAAATCTCTACCAGTGTAGCCTAAAACACACTCACCGGTCAACTCACATTACTATTTAAGGGCCTGTTTGTTCAAACTCGTTTGATGACTACCACTACAACTACTACTGCTACTACTACTACTACTACTACTAGTAGTAGTAGTAATAATAATAATAAAAGATATAGTGACATTACCTGTCATACCTTTGTAATATCACATGTTTGTCCCCCAGCAGGGAAATCCCATGGTTCATGTGTTTCCCTTTTAGAGGCATATGACTGGAAATTCTACTTAAAACATGGCTTGATTATTTCTAAAATAAATTTTAAAAAATGTAAAATGGTACAGAATAGACAGGGTAGGAAAAAGGTAAGAATAGCAATGTATATTTATATTAAAGGAATACATGAATGATTGAGTTAAACGCACTTTGTAGAATGCTATATAAGAATATTACTTCCAACCTCCCGGAGGTAAATCTCACTGTATGGTGGAAGTTCTTCTTTGATTGAGTGCCCTTGGAGTTTTTAACTCTCAAGAGTTGCCCTCACCGAACCTCCAGCAATCCCGACTACACTTGGCGTTTTCCTTCCAGGTGCTGCTTCCTGCAGCAGTTTCTATGCCTGATTGTTGTTTCGGGGGAGGAGTCAAGATGGCAGAGAAGTAGCAGGCTGAGACGACATCAGGCAGCAGGAGATCAGCTAGATAGCCTATCAAACCATTCTGAACACCTATGAATCCAACAGGAGATTGAAGAGAAGAAAAACAACAATGCTAGAAACAGAAAATCAACCACTCTCTAAGAGGTAGGACCAGCGGAGAAGTGAATCCAACGCGATGGGAAGATAGACCCCAGGGGGAGGGGCCGGCTCCCGGCAAGCGACGGAACAATGGAGCACAAAATCAGGACTTTTAAAAGTCTGTTCCAGGGAGGGACATCACTCCAGAGGCTAAACTGGGGTGAAGACCTCGCGGGGACAGTGTGGACTCAGGTCCCACAGGGTCACAGAAAGATCGGGGGTGTCTGAGTGTCGCAGAGCTCACAGGTATTAGAGCGGGGAAGCCGGCTGCGGAGACAGAGCCAAGGTTTCCTAGAGCCGTGGTCTGTGACACGTGCTGGTGCTCTGTGAGAGGGGTCCCCACAAGATCTGGGGAGACTCCGACTCGGGAGAGCTCAGGGATCTACAGGGTTCAGAGACTCCAGGTGGGACTCTGCCAGAGACAGAGATGCTTGGTCACAGGCTGGGTGAGCTCGGAGCGCTCCCAGAAGCCAGTGAGACAGGACTGATTATGCACGATTTTCTCCAAGCACGGCGGGAGGCTGGGGAGACGGGAGTGATTAAATGGCACACTGAAGACTGGGGCCCCTAGCTCTTGGCTCCTCCAAACCAGAGATTGGGAGGCCGCCATTTTCATTCCCTTCCTCCAGAACTCTACAGAAAGCATTCAGGGAACAAAAACTCCCGAAAGTGAACCTGAGAGGATTACTTAGCCCGGCCACTGGTAAGGGCAGTGCAATTCCACCTGGGGCAGAGACACTTGAGAATCACTACAACAGGCCCCTCCGCCAGAAGATCAACAAGAAATCCAGCCAAGACCAAGTTCACTTAACAAGGAGAACAGCGGATTCTTATCTGGACAAAATGACAAGGCAGAAAAACTCACCACAAAAAAAAGAACAGGAGGCAGGACTGAAGGCTAGCGACCTAATCAATACAGACATTGGTAATATGTCAGATCTGGAATTCAGGACGACGATTCTCAAGGTTCTAGTCAGGCTCGAAAAAGGCATGGAGGATATTAGAGAAACCCTGTCGGGAGAAATAAAAGCCCTTTCTGGAGAAATAAAAGAACTAAAATCTAATCAAGTTGAAATCAAAAAAGCTATTAATGAGGTGCAATAAAAAATGGAGGCTCTTACTGCTAGGATAAATGAGGCAGAAGACAGAATTAGTGATATAGAAGACCAAATGACAGAGAATAAAGAAGCTGATCAAAAGAGAGACAAACAACTACTGGACCACGAGGCGAGAATTTGAGAGATAAGTGATGCCATAAGACGAAACAACATTAGAATAATTGGGATTCCAGAAGAAGAAGAAAGAGAAATAGGAGCAGAAGGTATACTGGAGAGGATTATTGTAGAGAATTTCCCTAATATAGCAAGGGGAACAAGCATCAAAATCCAGGAGGGGCCGAGAACACCCCTCAAAATCAATAAGAATCGGTCCACACCCCGCCATCTAATAGTAAAATTTACAAGTCTTAGTGACAAAGAGAAAATCCTGAAAGCAGCACGGGACAAGAAGTCTGTAACATACAATGGTAAAAATATTAGATTGGCAGCAGACTTATCCACAGAGACCTGGCAGGCCAGAAAGAACTGGCATGATATATTCAGAGCACTAAACGAGAAAAACATGCAGCCAAGAATACTTTATCCTAGCTGGATAGAAGGAGAGATAAATCACTGAAAATAGAAGGAGAGATAAAAAGCTTCCAGGACAAACAAAAACTGAAAGAATTTGTAAACACCAAACCAGCTCTCCAGGAAATATTGAAAGGGATCCTCTAAGCAAAGAGAGACCCTAAAAGTATTAACAGAAAGGAACAGAGACAATATACAGTAACAATCACCTTACAGGCAATACAATGGCACTAAATTCATATCTCTCAATAGTTACCCTGAACGTAAATGGGCTAAATGCCCCAATCAAAAGACACAGGGTTTCAGAATGGATAAAAAAACAAAACCCATCCATATGCTGCCTACAAGAAACTCATATTAGACCTGAAGACACCTCCAGATTGAAAGTGAGGGGGTGGGAAACAATTTACCATGCTAATGGACATCAGAAGGAAGCTGGGGTGGCAATCCTTATATCAGATCAATTAGATTTTAAGCCAAAGACTATAATAAGAGATGAGGAAGGACACTTCATCATACTCAAAGGGTCTGTCCAACAAGAAGATCTAACAATTTTAAATATCTATGCCCCTAACATGGGAGCAGCCAACTATATAAACCAATTAATAACAAAATCAAAGAAACACATTGACAAGAATACAATAATAGTTGGAGACTTTAACACACCCCTCACTGAAATGGACAGATCATCCAAGCAAAAGATAAACAAGGAAATAAAGGTCTTAAATGACACACTGGACGAGATGGACATCACAGATATATTCAGAACAGTCCATCCCAAAGCAACAGAATATACATTCTTCTCTAGTGCCCATGGAACATTCTCCAGAATAGATCACATCCTGGATCATAAATCAGATCTCAACAGGTATCAAAAGATTGGGATCATTCCCTGCATATTTTCAGACCACAATGCTCTGAAGCTAGAACTCAATCACAAGAGGAAATTTGGAAAGAGCACAAATACATGGAGACTCAACAGCATCCTTCTAAAGAATGAATGGGTCAACCAGGAAATTAAAGAAGAATTGAAAAAAACCATGGAAACAAATGATAATGAAAACACAATGGTCCAAAATCTGTGGGATACAGCAAAGGCAGTCCTGAGAGGAAAATATATAGCGATACAAGCCTATCTCAAGAAACAGGAAAGGTCTCAAATACACCACCTAACCCTACACCTAAAGGAGCTCGAGAAAGAACAACAAAGAAAGCCTAAACCCAGCAGGAGAAGAGAAATAATAAAGATCAAAGCAGAAATCAATGAAATAGAAACCAAAAACACAATAGAACAAATCAATGAAACTAGGAGCTGGTTCTTTGAAAGAATTAATAAGATTGATAAACCCCTGGCCAGGCTTATCCAAAAGAAAAGAGAAAGGACCCAAATAAATAAAATCATGAATGAAAGAGGAGAGATCACAACCAACACCAAAGAAATACAAACAATCATAAGAACATATTATGAGCAACCCTATGCCAACAAATTTGACAATCTGGAAGAAATGGATGCTTTCCTAGAGACATATAAACTGCCAAAACTGAACCAGGAAGAAATAGAAAACCTGAATAGGCCCATCACCAGTAAGGAGATTGAAACAGTCATCAAAAATCTCCAAACAAACAAAAGCCCAGGGCCAAATGGCTTCCCAGGGGAATTCCACCAAACATTTAAAGAAGAATTAATTCCTATTCTCCTGAAACTGTTCCAAAAAATAGAAATGGAAGGAAAACTTCTAAACTCATTTTAGGAGGCCAGCATCACGTTGATCCCCAAAACAGACAAGGATCCCATCAAAAAAGAGAATTTCAGACCAATATCCTGATGAACACAGATGCGAAAATTCTCCCCAAAATACTAGCCAATAGGATCCAACAGTACTTAAAAGGATTATTCACCACGACCAAGTGGGATTTATTCCAGGACAGCAGGGTTGGTTCAACATCCGCAAATCAATCAATGTGATACAATACATTAACCAAAGAAAGAACAAGAACCATATGATACTCTCAATAGATGCTGAACAAGCATTTGACAAAGTGCAACATCCCTTCCTAATCAAAACTCTTCAAAGTGTAGGGATAGAAGGCACATACCTCAATATTATCAAAGCCATCTATGAAAAACCCACTGCAAGTATCATTCTCAATGGGGAAAAACTGAGAGCTTTTCCGTTAAGGTCAGGAACACGGCAGGGATGTCTGCTATCACCACTGCTATTCAACATAGTACTAGAAGTCCTAGCCTCAGCAATCAGACAACAAAAAGAAATTAAAGGCATCCAAATCGGCAAAGAAGAAGTCAAACTATCGCTCTTTGCAGATGATATGATACTATATGTGGAAAACCCAAAAGGCTCCACTCCAAAACTGCTAGAGCTTGTACAGGAATTCAGTAAAGTGTCAGGATATAAAACCAATGCACAGAAATCAGTTGCATTTCTTTACACCAACAACAAGACAGAAGAAAGAGAAATTAAGGAGTCAATCCCATTTACAATTACACCCAAAACCATAAGATACCTAGGAATCAACCTAACCAAAGAGGCAAAGAATCTATACTCAGAAAACTATAAAGTACTCATGAAAGAAATTGAGGAAGACACAAAGAAATGGAAAAATGTTCCATGCTCATGGATTGGAAGAATAAATATTGTGAAAATGTCTATGCTACCTAAAGCTATCTACACATTTAATGCAATGCCTATCAAAATCCCATCCAATTTTTTCAAAGAAATGGAACAAATAATCCTAAAATTTATATGGAACCAGAAAAGACCTCGAGTAGCCAAAGAAATATTGCAAAAGAAACCAAAGTTGGTGGCATCACAATTCCCGACTTCAAGCTCTACTACAAAGCTGTCATCATTAAGACAGCATGGTACTGGCACAAAAACAGACACATAGATCAATGGAACAGAATAGAGAGCCCAGAAATAGACCCTCAACTCTATGGTCAACTAATCTTCGACAAAGCAGGAAAGAATATCCAATGGAAAAAAGACAGCCTCTTCAACAAATGGTGTTGGGAAAATTGGACAGCCACATGCAGAAAAATGAAATTGGACCATTTCCTTACACCACACACGAAAATAGACTCAAAATGGATGAAGGACCTCAACGTGAGAAAGGAATCCATCAAAATCCTTGAGGAGAACACAGGCAGCAACCTCTTCGACCTCAGCCGCAGCAACTTCTTCCTAGGAACAACGCCAAAGGCAAGGGAAGCAAGGGAAAAAATGAACTATTGGGACTTCATCAAGATCAAAAGCTTTTGCACAGCAAAGGAAACAGTCAACAAAACCAAAAGACAACTGACAGA
>ML101876.1:0-14380 GCA_003697995.1 Taxidea taxus jeffersonii
ACATTTCCCTAAAAGTGGTCATAATTTGCAGGGATGCCATTGGTAAGCTTATTACTGATTTTGGATGATGAAAAAAAAAGCATATCATTGATCATTTCTAGAAGCTAAAATTAGTAGCAGAAGGCTGTGGACATGTGACTCTTCTGTCTGGAGTGAGGGTAAAGATGAGGTGGGACCTTTAAACCTTCTTCCATTCTTACCTTCCATCTGTTCTTCCTTCCTGCATGTAGACAGGACATTGACAGAGGTGGTGGGCTGACCCTTCCATGCCACACTCCTCTCCTGCCCAATATAGTTCATGTCAATGATGCATCTGTGGGCACTTCCTTTGTGCTATTCCAGCTGGCTGGTCCCTGCCCTTCTGGATGTTTCAGGCATCATGCAGAACCTAAAGCAAAAACAAATTAACACATGTGTATGTTATCCTGGCACAATTAGTGTAAAGAATGATTATTATCTTAAGGACTTGTCAGGAAAATATAGGTCAGTTTAAGACTTGTTTTGTTTTAAGAAATCAGACCTCATACCAAAACTCTGCCAGTAAGCACTTCTCAAAAGGCAGTTTAAATGAGAATCCATTGAGGAATATTAGGTTTCTACATTCCCTTGAAGATAAGGTTAGCAATGCCACATTATTAAAATCTGTGTTAATTAGGTACCTAATCTAATTAAATTTCTCTGTCTTACATTTCCTACTACATGTACTCATAATGCATAGTTGCAAGCTGATATACGCAGAGACAGGATTCACACAGGACTGAGGGGTTTCCTGAGACATGGGACTTCTGTGATAAAACCATGAAATGCCCACACAAGCCAGGACTAGTTGGTCAAGCTGGATCATTCAACACATTAACATGCAATGCAAACCCAGCACCAACCCCTATCCCAAGATGCAAGTTTCTGAGTTCATTCTGACTCTATTGCTGTGGGCCATTGGTGACTCCAATCTTCCCCCACTTCCCTCTGTTGAATCTACTGTCAAACCTTTGAATGAAAGGGTTCCAGATTTACTCACATCATATTCAAATGTGTAAAGAAACTCTCACTTCTTTATTTCTCTTGTTATAGATCAAGCTTTCCTTCCAGAGCCTCTTCACCTTCTAGACACCATGAAATGCCTGGGTCTTCCAGAGCTAATTGGGTGGGCTTCCTTTCTCTCTTGTTGGGTATGGGCTACTCTCCATCATGTCGTCCTCTTTGCTGATACAATACTTGCCCTGCTTTCTTTTCAGGCATAACTGATTTGGTGCAGGCAGAGGAATTGGCTTACTGATAAGGGGACATGAATTGGGAAATATCTGCAAAAGTTTAACTTATTATATTGATTTAATGTACATGATGTATTGATTCTATTAATGCAATGTACCATGATAAATTTTGGCTCTTGAACCAAATTCAAAGATCAACATAACAACATAACAACTATGGTATAAAGACATACATCTCTGCTGGTATTTTGTAACTAGATAGCTCTAGTGTAAGGAAGTTAAGACCAATAATGATTAGAATGAAGGTTTTAGAGAATTCTACAGTCTCACTGATAAATTTCGTCTTCCCTGCCTCTTAGGCAGGCACAGGGGGGGAGGCCAGCAACCTCGCTATTGTTAGGCTGTTTCAGGATCAGGGAAGCTGCTATAGGGCTCCTTTTTTTGTACTGCTATTGTGAAAGCGTCTTAACCTTAGCAGTATATCTGTTAGTATTGATACAGAACCTTCATCTCTCATTATCTGTAAACTGGTAACGGATGAGTGGTTTTAAATTCTCTTCTGATGGAATGAATGTAAAAAGTTTCACATTTCCTGGAGAATAATTTCACAAAGCCATTTCTATAAGAGGCACGTTTTTACAGTTGAATTTACTATCCCAGTAATGACAGTTAAAGATATTTTTCGGAGATATTCACCCTTCTCCCTGTTATTTACTGCCCAACAGCTAAAACTGTAGATTTACATCTGGCATTTCTGTCCCCCCCACCCCGGTCTTTATATGTTTAAATTTCTTTTTTGGTAATAGCACCTTTAGAGGAGATGGTGTATGAATTTTGGATATAAGCATAACCACCATGAATACTAGTGACCACTGTGTTTCAAATGCAAATATGAGATACAGAAAAATCCTGTTCCTCTGTCCTCTTTAGCTCTAGAAACAATGACTACTCCTTTTTGAAGCTTTTCTTTTCCTTTCAAAAGTTCAACATTTGTAACTTCAAGTATCAGAAGGAATGACTGTTAATTACACATACTATTTGAAAGCAATCATGTTTTCTCAATAGATAACTCCAACTGTAAGCCAATTCTAGTACATCCAAGGTATATAAATCCATGTCCAGTCATTGGATTACTAGGAAAAACAAAGGTTCTTAAAATTTTTTCCCTTGATTTTATTCTTTTTGTGCAAATATACTTATTTTAAATCCAAGACTGGGGTGTTGATTGTTTGCATAACAGATTGCCACACACCTAGAAAGTTAAAGCAATACGTACTTAAAAGCTCACAGGTCTGTATGTCAGAAGTTCAGTAAGGCATGGTTGGATTCTCTCCTCCAGGGCTCAAAGGTACATTATTACCTGGAATCTCTCAGGAAAGAATCAGTCTCCAAGTTTATTTAGGTCATTGGTAAATCCCGTTCGTTGTTCTTGTAGGACTAGGGTCTTATTTCCTTGCTGGCTGTTGGCTGGAGCTCACTCTCAGCAACTAGAGGCAGCTTGTGGGTTCTTTTCACATAGTCTTCTTCATCTTCAAGCCAACAGTGGCATGTTGAATCCTCCAGATCTTTGAATCACTGACTTCTTTTGCCATCAGCCAGAGAAAACTCTCTGCTTTTAAAGAACTCATGTAATTAAGTGAGGCCCATCTGGCCCATCTCCCTTTCTTAAAAGTTAACTATGCCATATAACATAATCTAATCATGAGAACAATTTCTCATCATATTCACAGGCTCTTTCCACTCACAAAGGGGAGAATGTATATCAGAGCAAATGTGACTTCAAGGTCATCTTAGAATTCTGCCAAATAGGATTGGTTATAGTGATTAATGGTAATATGGTCATCAGTTTCTTTGTGCATAGAAAAGAAGATCTTTGGAGTCTTGAATCTCATGTTCAGCTATGAAAAATATGATTCTAGGAATAAAATTATTTAAGTTTTATATGTTAGAAAATCCACAGGATGATTATATTCCATGGAAAAAGAGAAAAAGAAAGAGAAGATGGAAAAAATTTTGAAGAAATTGTCAAAAAGAAAACCACAGGCACAAGATGTAGTCACTTATGCTAGGCTATGTCCCCAAACCAGAGTTTATAAGTGCAGTTTCAACCTCCCCCAGAAATGTAGTCTCAACGGTTCAGTCAGGAATTTTCTGGCCAGCACCAGTGAGGTAATCTCTCACATGGGCTGTCCATCCCCCATAGGAAGGTGACATAATCTGCATGATATGACCCTCTGCCCTCATACCTAATGAAAGGTGACCTTGACTAGAACAATCCTTTCTTTTCTTTTCCCAATAACTCTTGCTCCACCCTCCTTCCTATAAAAACCTTCCACTTTATACAATTCCTTTGAGCATCTCTCTGCTGGATGGGATGCTACCTGATTTATGAATTGTTTAATAAAGACAATTAGATCTTCAAATTTCTCCGTTGAATTTTCATTCTTTAATAGGATGATAAACTTCATATGTTTTATTTCTCCATGTTATACAAAATGATGCTTGCCTACTTTGTAGTCTTTGTGCTTGTCTCTTTGAGCTGAGAGACAGGTGACTTGAATTCTAATCTCTGTACTACTTCCTAACTATAGGACTCTGGAAAGTCTCTGGGCTTCATTTGGTTCATGAAGATAATCATAGGGCACTTTCCTAAAGACAAGCAACCTCGAGGGCCTGTCTCACTCTAAGATTCAGGAAGTTGAATGTGAACGAGATGTGAAGGATTCACCCAGTTGTGGAGAGTGGAAGCTGTGTGTTTTGAGATATTTAACAGGTTCATATTTTGCTTCCTTTCAGTTTTACCTCATCCAGGAACTGACTGGCCCTGTGGCTTCTTGTAGTGGGCCTCAGGTAGTTCCCATGGGTGTTGGGCCACTCTCTTTCCTCCTTCTTGGAAAAGTGAAAATTTCAAACCTCATTGGAATTTTTCTTCTTTTTTCAAATCACATTTATGTTGTAGGTAGACCCTGAATGCAAGTCTATTTGCAAAGCCATGAGTATCTGATGGGTAGGACAGTAAAGTCCAGTAGAGAAAGAGGACTTTCTTAAAAGTCCATCAGTGACATAGAAGGCATCCTGGAATGGAGAGTGGAAAGGGAGGTGGCTTCAGCTTTCCCTCCCTTCATCCACCTTTAACTAGTTTGCTGTCAGCCTCTAGGGAGCTTCACTCCTCAAAGGTCCCACTCTCTCCATGTTCCTTTTGGTTCTCAGAGCTTGAAACCGTCTGCAGTTTCATCCTCCTCATCAGCTTTTGATCATCCCGATCCCTTCCCTTCCCTTCCCTCCCCTCCCCTTCCCTTCCCTTCCCTTCCTTTCTGGCTAGAACTCTTGAAGGCCAAGGATCCATGAAAATAGGGTAAAGAATGAAAGACAGCCATTTTCTGGTAAAATAATCAGAGTTTTACACTGACATTCAAGGCTTAGCAAAATTCCTGTATGACATTTTTATTTACAGAGCCACTGTTTCTTTTCTTGGTGTGATTTGGGTTGTCCTCTTCTGTTAATATGGATTGGTACATGCCCAGTCCTATAAGTGAGTTAGTTTGGGTTTCTCTTGGGAAGAGTATGTAAGTTTCTCTGATTACTGGCTGTTTCAATGCCTGGGCAAACACCAGTTTTATTCTTCATATTTGTGGTTTAAATGCTCCTTGCACTTAGGAATACCATTTTTACTCATACATAAGGTTTAATTTCTAAAAAGTTAAGTCACAATTTTCATGTGCCATTGGATGATGCCATTAAACTGGTCAATATAATAAATCTAGGATGTTCAACTCAAAGCTTTTGAAGTTGATTATTGAAGAAAATAGGCTCAAAATATGCTAGACTACTGTTGCTTTCCAAACTGAGATGGGAATCATAGAGTCCTATATTAATATGTTCATTCGAATTGAAAAATGAAATTAGATTATCTGGATGGACAGGAACTCTGATTTGATGATCAAACTCTAGTTTGATGTTAGGAGTGGCTTTATCATCAGGCTATATGAAAATAATTTACCTGCTGCTACAAGCTTAGTTATCAAGTAAAAGCATCCCATTGTTCATAGCAACAATGTCCACAAGAGCCAAACTGTGGAAGGAGCTGTGATGCTCTTCCATAAATGAATGGATAAAGAAGACGTGGTTCCTATATACAATGGAATATTACTCAGCCCTCAGAAAGGATGAATACCTACCATTTGCAATGATATGGATGGAACTGGAGACGATTATGCTAAGTGAAATAAGTCAAGCAGAGAAAGACAATTATCATATACTTTCATTCATATATGGAACATAAGGAATAGCATGGATGATTGCAGGGGAAGGGAGGGAAAACTGAAGGGGAAGAAATCAGAGCAGGAGACAAACCATAGAGACTCTGGATTCTGGGAACCAAACTAAGGTTACAGAAGGGAGGGGGCTGGGGGATGGGGTAACACAGTGATGGGTATTAAAGAAGGCATGTTATATATCAAATGATCACTGGCTGTTATATGCAGCTAATGAACTGTTCAACACTACATCAAAAACTAATAATGTACTATATGTTGGCTAATTGAACATATTAAAAAATAAGGCTGTTACCCCCTCAAAAATAAATATATAGTAAAAGCATCCCCTCATGAAATATTGCCTTGGCGCAGCTGAGTTAAAATTAGCTACATTATATTTCCCCATCCTTTTTTGAGTATATTGTGTTAAACAAGGTGACAATAAATGAGAGTATCAGAAATAACCAGATATAGTTAACAGTCACTTGACATGTCCTGATAAAGTTCTTTAAATATGCATCCTAGAAACTGAAAAAGTGAATACACAGAATGACTGTGTAGTGAAATATTTTGCAAAAAACAGTTTCCTATTCTTTGCTTTCAGCAAAATTGAAGGAAGACTGAAATTAAGTTGTCAGCATTTAGATCATTAAAATTAGTTTTTGATGGTGGATCACCATGTGATTTTTGGTATATAACGAAGAGTTCAAAGAACTCAGTACATAACTATGAAAATCTCTTCATAGCTATAGTTATGTAAACAAAATTTCTCAATGCTCTTATCTATAAAAATGAAAATTAGTTATAAAATTAATGCTGAATATTGCTGCTTTTGTATTAATAATGTTTATGCACAGATATAGGACACATTTTTAAAAATTTCATATCATTAAGAGATGTGTTTTCCATAAAAATTATTTATGTTTAACAATTATTTTTCAGATATTATATTTTTGTGTTTTGATATCTGTTTGCAACAATTAAAATGATAATTCAATCAGAAGAAAATTTTTAAATCTTAAATGATCAATTAGATTTAGACCAAGAGCTGGCATCCAGGAGCAGAGCACTTTACTCCTCCCTCAGAGTGGATGGGGACCAGGAATTGGATCCTTATGCCCAAGTAAAGCAGAATTTCATCCAGCACTTCTCCCAGATTGTCAAGGTGCTGACTGAGGATGGCATGACCCACCTGGAGACAGGAGATGGAATTGCCTGTTTTGAGGATGTCTTGGGATACAGTGCTATCCAAGCGAGTACCAGTGGGGTTTGACAGTGCTGATAGATTTTCAGGAGCTGGTGGAGCCAAGGATGCAGGATGCTGATAGTCTTCAGCAGGCCCTGACTGTGGGCTGGTGTGTGGAAATGCTCCAGGCTTTCTTCCTGCTGTCAGATGACATCATGGATTCATCTCTCACCAGCCAGGGGCATACCAGGATCTGCTGGTATCAGAAGCCAGGCATAGGTTTGGATGCCATCACTGAAGTTTTGTTTCTGGAAGCATGTATCTACCACCTGCTGAATCTCTACTGCCAGGAGCAGCCCTATTATCTGAAACTGATTGAGCTTTTCCTAAAGAGTTCCTAAAGACTGAGATCAGACGGACCCTAGACTTCATCACAGCCCCCCAGGATAATGTGGATCTTGGCAGAATCACTGAAAAGAGGTATAAATGTATTGTCAAGTACAAGACTGCATTCTAGTCATTCTGTGTTCCTGTGGCTGCTGCTATGGATATGGCAGGCATAGATGGGGAGAAAAGCATGCCAATGCCAAAAAAAAACCCCTGCTGGAGATGGGAGAGTTCTTTCAGATTCAGGATGATTACTGTGATCTCTCTGGGGACCCTAGTGTGACAGATAAAATTGACACAGACATCCAGGACAAAAAATGTAGTTGGCTGGTGGTTCAGTGTCTGCAGCAGGTCTCTCTAGAATAGCGCAAGATCCTTCAGGAGAGTTATAGGCAGAAGGAGGCCAGGAAGGTGGCCCTGGGTGAAGACGCTGTATAGGGAGCTGAACCTGCCAGCTGTGTTCATGCAGTATGAGCTAGATAGGTGCAGCCACCTTATGGGCCTCATCAAGCCATGCCTCTGCCACCAGCCATGTTTCTGGGGCTAGCACACAAGGTCTATAAGAGGAAAAAGTGACTCAAAGACAGGGGAAGGAGGGGCTCTCAATAAAATGTCTAACCTTCGAAAACAACAACAGCAAAATGATCAGTTGGATTTATGTTCTCAATTCTTCACTCATTACCCTTGCAGCAAAGAGAGTACATTTTCCCACTCCTTTGATGTTGGACTTGACCATATGACTTCATTTAAGCAATGGAATCTTAGCAAGTGGGATGCAAGTAAAGATTAGATTGTGTTTGTGTGATTTGTCTCACCTCTTGGGCTTATGCCATTGACCTTGATAAGAAAATGCTTAGGTTCAATGTTTTTCAAGTTTCTTTTAGGGTATATGTGAACAAGAAGTTTGAGGCACCACTATAGATATATACAACTAGAATTTATCTTAAAGATCCTTTGGTAAAAAGACTTTTAAGAGACTAAAATCCCAATTGCAAGCATTGTTATACCCATGAAGGTTGGCATCTGATCTGCTTTTTGGGCTTGCTTAGTGATGTTCCACCCAAGCTGTAGTTTTATTGCTAAAATAGAGATGTATATAAAACCCAGTTATCTAGATCTTTGCTCTATGATCTACAAACAGTAACACAAAGGCAAAATTTGAAAATGAAATCTGGCAACAATATAGAGGAATGTCTTAATTCACCTATGAAATAAGACATTGAGACTCTTCTGCAACTGCAAAGTAGTTTCAATCTTAGCAATTTCCCCATTTTGGATATTACATGAAATTAGTTCCATTTAGGAAATTCCTGAAGACTGAAGCTCTGAAAGTGGAGGTTTGCAATCCCTGGGGCTCTAATGTGAGTAAAGACCACAGCCTACTCAATGTCCAGGAGAAACATGGCTCCACTTCCTGGAATATTTCACTTACATACCATATTAAGTTGGGAACTCTTGTGGAACAGGATTCAAGGTATATAATAAACTAAAAGATATCACCCAAGACTTCTAGGAAATTTTGAAATTATAGTAGGATCTAGCAGCCCTACCTCCAGGACTTGTGTACACATAGTTCATCCTTTCCTGCTGGTAGGGATTCTTTAGTGAAATGCTGGAGAAACCTACTTAAAGGGCTTCACCTGCTTAAGATGGTCCTTGTTGCACTGGGGAGAGAAGGAATTGCAGACATCACTAATGCCTGTACTTCATGTTGCTCAGACACAGCCCTTCTCATCCAGTCATTGTTGGCCTTTTCCTTGAGGCCATTCTACTTATGGGGTTTGAGAGGAGTATGTGGAAGTTCTGGAGGGTTTTCTTCTTGGCTGACATTCAAAGGGGAACTTTTTTTTCTTGGATTACAAGGAGGTCGATATCTCATTAACAGCGATGACAGACTGTAGGGACTCTAGGACAGCCTCATACCAAATGTGAAACACCCAATATGTTTATGAAATCATTTAATCCATAATCACAGTGTATAATGAAAGGCACCGGTGCTTTGGCATTGGCATTTACAAGGCCGACACCATGATATGTTTCTGTGAATTACAGATTCAGCGAACTGTGTAATTTATGAGTCATGAGAAAAAAGGATCCATCTGGGCAGTTCTTGAAGCTTGTTGAGGCAAGGTGACATCTTTAATCAACATGAATATAAAAATCACACTATTGAATTATTTACCTTTTCTGAACAATGCCACGTTCCTCTGGTCCCTACTGTTTTCTGAGGGATTGGGGAATCAGAGGGGATAACATTTTTTTCAGTTTTGCTGCAGAGATGCTATAGATGTGGTGTAATTATTGTCTTTTGCAATTCAGAGGCAACAGAGTTATGACTTGGAGGTCACTGTTTATATTGACCTTGAAAAATTACTTGGATTACCTTTCGTCAGAGAGCTCAAGAGCCATAATTTGGCCCTAAACAAGACTGTAGAAAGAGCATCTTTGAGATATCTATGGACTCTGTGCCTTCTCATCATTTTCCATGATGGAATGCAACCCTTCTCTGAACTCTGGCCACACTGATCTCTATTTCAATGGGTCCTTACTGTGCTCACAGCTCTTTATTTCTTTATGACCACCTTAGAAATGTCCCATATGTCGGCCTCTACAATTGTGTTTCTGTGTTGCCTTTGGGACTGAAGGTCAAATTTAATATATATTCAACAAATCCATATTTTCCATTATCTGTGGTGTCTTTATCTGGAAGGTGCTAATAATAAGATTAATTTTTATGGTGGTCATGAGAATGAAATGGTCAGCAAGTGTGAAGCACCAGCATACTGGTGCTCAGTTGATGTCAGTTGGAGTTCCTTCCCCACACCAGTATACATATTCAGTAGGTACTTCCAGGATGGATGGAGAAAGGATGCTGGGGTGTAGTGACATGCCTTTTCAGTTTTCATGGGTATAGGTGATGCTCAGAGCTTGTAGGATGAACATCAGAAGAACCAGACAAGTATTGGTTGCATATCATTGTAGCATGGGTTACATACACATTTTCTCTTGCTACTCCATATTCTTTAAAACCCACAATTTGAGGAAGAAAGGTATAATTTCATCTGTTAAATTTCAGCTCCTCTTATGGCTCTCCTCAAGTGCTTGGCTCTCTGCTGTAGCATTTTATCCAATACCATTCTTCTGGATTTTTGTATTAGTGCTAGATTTGGTATAAAGCACTAAAAGTGCTTTCTGTGAGTTCACAGTGGTAGTGGCTTGGTATTGGAATCCAGTTTTAGGTTTCCCTACATGTGTCTCCTCCCTACTTTTGTTTCTTATTATATTTGGGATGTTTGGGTGATTTGGGCTATGATCAGATGTGGCCAAAGGACCTGAAGATCACACCTTACAAACCTTAATCCAACCTTGGCATTCACAGGTACACTTTTTTCTGGCATACAAGAATTGCTTCTTACTCATGATCTAGTTGTGGGGCTTATGAAAATAGAAATATAGAAATAGTAGGTCAACTTTTACTTTTTAGAAAGAGCCACCATCCCTGTTATCATCAGAGAAATTATTAATGGTACAGACAGATATGATGATAAGAATGTTCATTGCAGCTGTGTTCATAAGAGGAAGAAAAAAAAAGAAAAATTGTAATTATCCACAATTGTTATTGAGATATCAATTTCTTTGTAACCTTCTCCCAAAAAATTCCACTGCAAATGTCAGTCCAGAAGAAAACATTCTAAAGCCACTTCAACCCCACAACTGTTCTCAAGCACAACATCTAGAATAGCCTCAAGAAGATGGTCAGTGGCAGGGCTGGAGGGGAAAAGGCCATATCTATAAAATACAAAATGTATCCCCATCAATAGGGACCACCTTAAACAATGGGAATCAGTCATACAGCCTTGTCTCTCCAATGTTATCAGTACTGAGAAGAGTGAATGCCTGCACCCGGGGGACGATGGGGTGGTGTGAGTAAGTGTGAGCCATCTGGAATCATACTGATATTTTCCACCCAAATTTCAAAATCTCCTACAAGTCTTAAGTTTTATCTTTAAGAATTAATATCATTCTCTGTTGTACTCCACAAAATTCATACTTTATTTCAATATTTAACAAGTTTGAAGTTACTGTTATTAAAGTGAAATTGATGCACCAAGAAGCTGTACCAGATTTATCTTGGGCTTTGAAGACCTGTGGCCTTCTGGCAAGGGTCGGTTACCCTAATTTAAGGCCTGAAGGCAGGTAAAACTTCTCTTTTATTAGGCATATTGTCTGATACCCTATCTTAGGAAAGGATGATATGATGGTAACTCTTGGTGAAGTAGTAATGCCAGCTATGGAGCATGTCAGGAGCAAAGGGACATGATGAAGAGGGCAGAAGGTGAGGATGCTCTCAGGAGAAGCATGGAGATAACCTGGAAGAGAGAAGTGTCCTAGGTCCTTGTGAGGATCAGCCTATTCAGCTCTGTCTCACAAGAACATAGCCACTCTCCCTGTAGCCGAGTATGAATATAGGAAGAGCCTGTGGTTCTGGGGAATGAAGTGTGTGCAGCAGAGATCAAATGTGAGGACCAGTCAGTTGTACTACTGGCTGTAGTCACAATGGAATGAGGAATGAGGGGTCACAATGGAATGAAGAGAAGTAAGACCTAGTCTAAGTACTGGACTGTTCTTGAAGGCGATGGGAAAGTAGGGCTTGGTCTGCAAGTCATGTGGAGCCAGAGCAGAATTTCCATCTTGGTTGCAGGCCCCTAGAAGGGATAGTACTCAAGAGACACTTGCAGAGGGGGGCCAGATAGGCTGGCCTTTGGTGGGAGAGGGATTGCATTCAGGCTTTACCTAAAATCAGGGGCTGAAAAAGATGGCCTCCCAACTCCATTGCAGCCCCTGAACTTCTCTGGTTTTAGGAGGAGACATCAAGGGTGGCACTGGAACTGAGTCTGTGGATTGATATGTGTGCAAGGGTGGAGGGCCAGCAACCAGGGGAAGAAGAGGAAAGGAGAACACAGATAAAAGGCAAGAACACAATCTCAAAGGCAGAGGAGTCTGAGAGTAATCACTAGCCAAGGAGCGGTAAGAGAGGGTACTCAGAAATGATTGTATTTCTGGTGGTATGTGTCACTAAAGGAAAGCAAGATGTTGGCTTTCAGCATAGTATCAGCTTGGGGATAATGAGACATCATTTGGTTAAAACTAAAAATGTTCAGGCATAGGTTTACTGTGAATGAGTCACACAGATGATCAGCTTGAGGTTGAAAAGAGGTTTGGGATTTTTCAGAGCTTCGTAATTTATTAGAATGACCTGGTCTTCCAAGCAGATAGACAATTCCTTTTTAACTTTTTTTTTATGAGAAGAGAAATATGGGTTTGTTTTTGTACAGGAGGCCTGGTTCCCTTCTTTCATTGTCATTATTTTAAATATGAAACATAGTTGGACAAGTAATGGTGAGAAAACATGGGGTACATGAGATAGGTAGTCAGAGGCTGAGGAATTTATGACTTTATGAAATTCCTTTGAAGTCACATAACTGCATCTAGCATTTTACATAATAAAATCAACTATATAAGTAACTCTTTCTGATATAAAATAAGTATTCAAGAATTATACATAATACTATGAATACTATGAGAAAAGTACTATCTATATGCTGTACCTAAAAATCCTTTAAAAATTCATTTGGTTCGGGGCACCTGGGTGGCTCAGTGGGTTAAAGCCTCTGCCTTCGGCTCAGGTCATGATCCCAGAGTCCTGGGATTGAACCCCGCATCGGGCTCTGCTCCATGGGGAGCCTGCTTCCTCCTCTCTCTCCCTGCCTCTCTGTCTACTTGTGATCTCTGTCTGTCAAATAAATAAATAAAGTCTTTAAAAAATATTCATTTGGTTCAAAATGTGATATTTTTTTTTCAAAATGTGATATTTTTGATACAAACATGAAGAATATATTTGGATGTAACTAGGCTGCTTGATGTTCACTGTGAATGTCCAAATGAATAATTCTTTTTTTAAAAATTCTCATTTTCCATTCATTGGAAATCTAACAACTAATTCCAGGTTGAACAGTATAATCTTTATGGGACCCATTGAGCACCCTGTCCTCTGCAAGAGATGCTGCTAGCTATATGGACTCTATCTCAACTTTTTCATGGTGGCTTAAGTTTGGAGAATAGCAAGTATACTTCCTGAAGAAAATCCATATTTTAGATTTTCCTGTGTTTGCTTTCTGTAGGGAGATGGTAAAATAATTCACTATATCCTGAGGTTGTGGTGAGAGGTGTCATCATCATCATATCAGCACTGTCGCGATCATCATCACCACCATAATTTTAAAGACATGACATATTTATTTACTCATATATTTACATATTGATGTACTACTGTGTTAGGTATTGGACAGTCACAGAATCAACTTTAAATAGTTGCTGACTATTCATCTTCCTATCATTGTAGGGAAGATGCAGGTGTCAGGCAAGTCTGCAAGTACACCAAGCAGAATATGGTTGGTGCAAGGTACATGCCTTGAAAGAGTTCAAATGAGTCCTAAACATAAGTTGCTATTATAAATAAATAAATAAATAAATAAATAAATAAATAAATAAATAAATAAAAATTATAGTAGCAAAGGTATACAGAAGACCCTGGGGGTTCCACGCTAAATAGGAAAGATTATAGCTTCATGATGTTATCTATGGGAAACTCAACTCTTAAAGCTTGAGCTAGGTAGCTGATTAATATCAGATTTTAGAAACTCAAGGGAGATTTCTGCCTGAGATTTCTGCTTTTATTGCCATTATGTCAACATCTTGCTGTATCTGGGCTCAAAAGAAAGCAATACCTTAATAAATCGAGAACATTTTGCACACTTCAATCTTCATTTGACCTGCTCTGTTATAAACTGTGACCTGATTTCAAAAGTACAGCTGATTAATCATGATAGCTATCTCTAAAGGGTGGTGTGAGCCAGACCACCACACCAGGAGCAAGTCTGAGCTGGAATTGACATTTAGCTCCATCATTTGCTGGGTAACTGCACAAGTTAATCTCTCTGAGCATCAGTTTCTTAATGTAAGGCCTGTTTGGTTTGTAAAGTTTATTATGTGGATCAACTGAGTTAATAAAGGTAAATACATTCAGAAAACTATCAAGTAGTATTCACATACTACTGATTATGTAAGTAGTATTGCATACTACTGATTATGTCTATCTATTTTTATAGTTTTACTGATATTTTAACGTCCCTCATTATTCTACTTTTAAAAAGTATTCTTGAATATTATCCAGATTAATTTGGAATTATTTTGTCAGTTTTTCCAAAGTATTTCATTGCTACTTTCATTTTTTTTTTTATTATTTTATTTTTTTTTTATTTTTTTTTTACTTTATTTAA
>ML101876.1:14480-36881 GCA_003697995.1 Taxidea taxus jeffersonii
ATTTTTTTTTTACTTTATTTAAGCTTTATTTAAACATATGATGTAACCCCACCACCCTCACCCAACCCCTCTTCCCCCCACCCCCCTCAGTTTGTTTTATGACATTAAGAGTCTCTTTTGGTTTTTCTCCCTCCCGATCCCATCTTCTTTCATTTTTACTTTTCCTACCACCTTAACTCCCACCCCCGTTGCATCTCCACTTCCTCATATCAGGGAGATCATGTCCATCAACAGATGAATGGATAAAGAAGATGTGGTATATATATACGATGGAATACTATGCAGCCATCAAAAGAAATGAAATCTTACCATTTGCGATGACATGGATGGAACTAGAGCGTATTATGCTTAGCGAAATAAGTCAACTGGAGAAAGACAGCTACTTTCATTTTTATTGTATTAAATATATATACTAATTTGGAAAGGGTTGGTGTCTTGACCACGTAGATACTTTAATTTGACAGTGATATATTGAATATTTTAATAGTTTTCTTTTACATTCCATGCTGAAATTTTACTATTTATTTTGCTTCTTGGATTAATAATCTTTATCTTTTAATTGGAAATCTAACATATTTATATTTAATATAAGAACAGATGTATCTGGGTTTAAATATATCATTTTATTTTGTGTTTTATTTGTTAAATTCTGTAACCCTTTTTCTGCTTTCTTTTTTGTCTAAATATTTAAAAAAATCCACTTTCCTTTATTTGTAAGTTTACATAGTATTTACATTCTTTTTGTGGTTACTCTAGAACTTACTCTAGGAAACATTACCTTATCACAGTCCAAACAACACCTTTACTTTCACTCCAGAAAAGACAATGACCTGAGGACACTTCTATTCTGTTCACTTACAGAACTTAAAATAAATACTGAATAGTTCTTATGTCACCTCTCACATTTTCTCAACCCTCTCTCCTGTCTGCATGAACCTGTCCAGAACTCATGCATCCATAGCCCAGGAATGTGAGGAGATTAATGACCAACTGGGGACAGAAGCTGATGAATAAGTACGCCTCTCTTTTGCCTTTCCTGTGGACAATTGTGGGTAGTTTCTCAGTAGTCCCTGGTGAGACTGAGTCCTAGCTGTCCACAGAAGTGAACTGCTCATTAATGAACACTTTTATTGGCTTTTGCTCCTTTCCTGTTTTGCTCTCCTTAGTTATCCCTCTCTCCTGCAATTATTACTGAACAAACTGCATGTATCTATTTATTTATTTATTTATTTATTTTTGGTCTCACAATCTGCTTTATGGAGGGGAGGTGTCCACCACAGGCTAAGATGTTGTATATTTTAGTTATGTATCTTAACCTCGTCTACTTACCTCTTTCTTTGCTCTTCATTCCTTTTTGCAAACCTAACATTCCATGTGAAATAATTTACTTTCTGCTTGAAGTATCTTATTTATATCTGGGGGGTATACCTGGGACTTCTGGCAATACAGTCCTTAAGCTTTGTCTGAAAATATCTTTATTTTACCTTTTTTTCTTAGAGTAATAACTTGTTTTTCTGGGTATGAACTTCTGGGTTGATAGTTATTTTCTCTAAACACAATGAGAACATCATTCCACTTCTGTTTTCTATTGTTGCTGTTAAGAAGTCACCTGCCACTGACTGTCATTTGTTATTTTTTCCCTTCCTCTGGTTATTGTTGTAATTTTTTTGGTCTCTTTTTCTGCAGTGTTGCTATGAAATGTCCATATATGAACTGTTTTTTCATTAATTCTATTTGAGACTTTTTCAGCTTTTTGAATCTGTGAATTGATGTTTTCAGTCAGTTCTAGAATATTCTTAACCACTCCTTTATTGTCTCTGCTCCACTCTTTCTCTCTCTTTTCCTCCTTGGATTCCAAGTAAATATATTAGACCCTCTTATTTTGTCTTTTGTCTCTTTTTCTCTGTTCTGTTATTTTCCATCTCATTGTTTGCATGTGTTGTGTTGTTTTTAATATATTCTCCCTATCAACCAAGTTGCTATTTCCTCTTTGGCAAAGTAGAATCTGCCCTTAAATTTTTGGTAATTGATTTTTTTCATTCTTAATTTATATCTGGTTCTCTGAAAATATGCTATGTCAGTTTTTATAGTTCTTAATTATTTTCCAAAACTTTAAAACTTGGCTTTAATGTCTTTGAACCAGTAAGCCTACATTTGATAATTATAATATAGGAAATCTTTGAGAATATGTGTGTTCTATTTTTGCTGGTTCTTGGTTATAGTGATTTGTTTCCATGTGTGTCTGTATTTCTTGGTGTGTTGCACGTCATACCTAAATTATTTTTAGGAATAATTATTTTTTTGTTGTTTTTGTTTGATAATTTCTCGTTTCTTTAAAAAATATTTTGCACAGAGTTTTAGGGAGGGTTTGTCTGAATCACTTAGATTTCCATTTAAGAAGTGGAGGCCCCATTCAAAGTTTTTGATCAGGAGATGACATAATTTGGTGTCAAGTTTAAAAAATATCGCATTGGCTATTATGTGCATGTTGGAAGCAGGCCAAGATTGTCAGCAGGGAGACCAGTGAGGAGGTCTTGCCACAGACCAGTGAGAGATGAAGGTGAATTGGACTAGAATGGGTGAGATGGAGAGAAGTAGACAGATTTATTCCTGATATAGAACCATCAGGACTTTATATTAGACTTATAAATAAATAATAAGGAATAGGATAGCTTTAAGGATGACTTCTATAATTTGGCTTTAGTAACTCAGTGGAGATTGTGCCATTAATAAGAAAGGAGAGACTGGTCACTTCCTGTTTAATTTCTTATCCTTTCTGCATCCTACCCATGCTATGCTCTATGTTGTGAGACCCCTTATTTCTCTGGCTCCATTGTCAGCTATATTTTGGTATGTTCAGCCAATGAAAGCAGTGGCAGAAGACTAATTAGCAAGAGGAAGAATGAGGCCAGGAGTATTTGCTTTCATTCTGCATCAGATAGCCCCAGTTAGGCTGTGTCTCTTCTATGGCCCAGTTTCTGTCAGCCTTCATGGTCCCAACTCTCCCTGGATGGTGCTCCTTCTGGACTCTGATAACACCTTCATCTCTCATTTCCTTCCAGCGCTTCAGGTGGTGGTGACTTCCTGCCATGGCCAATCTGCAGATGGTTTCACCATTATCTTTTCTATAGCCTGTCTTGCCAATTCCTGGTATTAAATCCTCTCTTTTGGAAAGACCTACAATGATTCTGTTTTCCTGACTGGAATATAACTGATAAACCTGGGTTAGGACCAGGTTTGTTGGAGGGAGAGGGGAAAATAATTTCCTGACATTTGTGGTATCCTATAGATATCAAAGTGGATATGTCAAAGAGTGAGTCCTCCTTGACATCTTCCTTGATGGGAGAGGTCATATTGTAATACTGAGCATTTCTACACAGACCTGTCTAGGAACATCAGGAAGACATATAAGGCCCAACAGGTCTTGAAATCAGACAAACTTAGGTTCATTTCCTGTTTCTGGTATTAGTGAGAGTTAAAGTATAGCAAAAAACAAAATCCTCAAATATCTGCAGCTTAACACCATAGAAATGCAATGCAGCTATCCTCCAGCCCCTCTCTTCCCCACAAAAAAAAAAATGCAGAGATCAAGAAGGTAGCTGGACATAGATCCAGAACTCAGGGGAGAGATGAAGAAGGGCTCCTTTGCATGCAGGTGACTTTCAAAGTTAGGGAGAGATTATGTAATATATAGAGAGAACACAGAGAAAGAAGAGGAAGGATCCTGGGTGGTGCTGGGGAATTTTGACATTCAAAATTCAAATGGAGGAAGAAGAATCTGAAAAAGGGAACTCAAAATGGTGAGCCAGGGAGGTAAGAGGAAAGTCAGCAAAGTGTGGAGTTGTTGAAAAGAAGAGAGGAGTATGACAGGAAGGTGAGGAGATGTCAAAAGTCTGCAGGTGATCTAGTAACATGAGATGAGAACATCTGCTGGGCGTGTGGACCTGGAGTTCACTGATGGCTGTGGTGGGAGCAGCTGTATGGGAGGGCTGTGGGTTGAGTGGTTTGAAAGAACATGAAAACAGCTGTTTTGCAAATGTTTGCTACAAAGGGACACAGTGTTTCTCAGCCTCTTTTTCATTATTGTCCCTTAAGGAGCCTGTTTAGACATTTTTCTCTAATTGCTCCTATCCCCTGAAATTTCAAACCACAGGTACACTGTGTATCTGTTTATGTCCTATATGTGTGATGTTATTGATACATAAAATGGGTGCAATATACTTTCACTTCCTGAAAAATTGGTTTTACATGATATCATCCCTGCTGATAATGTGCCATCTTAGCCTAATAACTTCTTAGCTACAAAGGGACTCAAACTTTTCTATTTATTTATCTTTTTGTGAAGGGCTAGATAGTAAATATTTTAGACGCCGTATGTGGTGTCTGGCCTCTGTCACATATTCTTCTCTTTGCCTTTTTTAAAAACACAATTCTTTAAAAATAATAAGAAGAAAACACAATTCCTAGCTTGCTGGCTGTATGAAAACCGGCTGTGGGCTGGGTTTGGCTCACATTCCATACTTTGCCACCTCCCTGATTTGTAACGATGAAATCAGCCAAATTTCAGAGTTAAAATAAACACGTTTTTGCAGATTTTTTTGGCATGGCATTTTGAAATATATGATTTAGTTATAGATTTGAAAGTCTACACAGAGTTCACTCATTTATTAGCCAAATCATGATTGACAACTTCTTGTGTGCAAAAGGTATGAGTAATTTTCATATTATGGCAAAACAACCAACTAGTAACCGTGTATTAAAATGATTCAAGGGGCGACTGGGTGGCACAGTCAGTTAAGAGTCCGACTCTTGATTTTGGCTCAGATCATGATCTCAGGGTTGTAAGATGGAGCTCTGGGGTGGGCTCTGCGCAGGACGTGGAGCCTTCTTGGGATTCTCTCCCTCTCTGTCTGCTCCTCCCCTGTTTTCTTTATTTCTTAAAAAAAAATGAAAAAAGAAAAAAGAAAAGCTGAAACAGCCAGTGGTGTGCTGAACATGCTGTGGGTGATAATTGGGGGAAGGCTGGAGTGGTGCAAGAGGGCCCAATTTAGGCCTGGGATTAGAGACATGGGTGTGTATCTGCACTGACCTTGGTCTAGTTCCATGACCTGGAACAAGTCACTTAACCTTCTAGAGTCTCAGTGTCCTTAACTCACAATGCAGGTGTTAATAAGCCACTGGGAAGATTAACTATAGTAAGATCACAAGGTGCCTGATATCTCATAGCAGCTCTGTAGTGCTAGTTTCCTTTTTCTTTCCTTTGCTCTTAACATGACTGAAGAAGGTCTTATGAGCATTGTGAATTATGTCCAAAAAGCAAATATATAGACCCGTTTCAGAGATCAAAGACAATGGTGGCAAGCTGTTTCTATCGTGAGAATGCTGTTGGGATTAAGGAGGTGTGTACAGAGCACCTGTGGGAAAAGAACCACCCTGAGAGTCTTGTTTGGGACATCTTGGGGCACCTGGGAATGTGCATTTCCTGAGCTTCCAGCTGACTCTGATGCAGGTGGTACCTGGGCTGCACTTCGAGGATTACCGCTTTATTATTAAATAGGAAAGGCTGGCTGAGGTTCCAAGATCCCAGAAAAATGTAGTTTCCCACCAGGTTTCCTGAGACTCCAGCCATGAGAGGGAGAAAATTTTAGGGTATGGGGCAGGGGGGGAATTTAACCCAAATGTCAGACTGGGCTCTTTGCTGGGGTGAGCAGTTTAAACAGGCTTCAAGAGAAACAGTCTAGCTTGATCCAGGCCCTGGTTGACATCCCAGATGTTCCGTCAGGAGCTGGGGCCCGCAGACAGACAGGGCCCTAGCACGTTCTGGGTTTTCTACTTGAAGATCCTGGACAGTGGAAGATTCTGTAAAAGGGATCAAAGTCAGGAGGAGGAGGATGGCAAGAACTAGATGGGGTTCCAGGGTCTGGATCACAGTCCAACTTTGTATGCTGGCTAAGAGGGTTTTAAGACAACCAGTTTTACCATTCATTAGTTGTGTGTTAACTTTACCAGCCCTCATTTTTCAAATCTGTGAAATGGGATTATAATTCCTCCTTCAGAGTGATGCTGTGAGGATGATATCAGGTCTTGAAAGCACCTGCTATGGCACCTAGAACATCAGTTCTCAAGGTACAGGGATGCTTACTACCATCATGGCAGGGTGGAGGTCTTCCAGCTAAACCCTAGAGAGCTGATCAGGAAATCAGACTTAGGCTAGTATGCCCACGGTTGTGGGAAGGGTCAGCTCCCATGCTGCGTAGGCAACCAAGTTTTATGGCAGCGGAGTAGACCCTGAACATCACTGAGAGCAGTGTGAGCCAGCAGTGGCCCTCACTGTCCTGGACAGAAGAGACCCAGAGTCTGTGTGGCTGAGCCTGCAACATCAGGGGCCAGCAAAGCACATGTATAGAGCTGGACTTTAGGACCCGGGCAAGCAGAGGTGGCCTGCCTTACTTGGGACTGGGATTTCCAGAACCATCCATTGTTTGGGATTCACTCCTGGACCCTCTGCCCTTTTGGATTGCGACCAGAGTTGGGAATGTGCATTAATTTTAAAACACCTCTTCCCCTTGCCTATGACCTCACCTCCTCCTCCGGTTCCCACCCTGAGAAACACTGTCCTGGGAGGTGGCAGACAGTCATGTGGAGCGGGGTTCTCAGCTTTTTGTGTTTATAGCACCCTGGTGGATTTGGGGCAGCACATGGCAAGGGTGCTAGAAGTCAGTTTGGCACCAGCAAGCCAGCCACCCCTCCAGCATAACCCCCAACTGTATACAGTGTCTTATGCTGCCTTGGAGTGTCCACCACCCCCTAGTCCCTGGTCCGCTCCTCAGAATCATGCTTCTGTTTAAGCTAAATGGCTACTGCCCTGACTACATTCATGAATACAGCTGGAGGCACAGTCCTCACATTCTTCCTCTGAGTACTGTCTTTCTGCTGTGCCTTCTCTCTGTCCTCCCCAGCAAGCTGCGCTCCCTTACGTTGTCCGGCCTGGCTCAGACAGGGCAGCGGATGGACCACAATGTATATCCACTGCTGTGGGAGGTGTAGGTCTTTCACAGTGATCAACAGTTGGGGGCGAACTTGTGTGGCTGCTGTTTTCTGGGGTGCGGGGATTGAGAGCCCTTGACCCAGGCAGCTGGGGGAGAGACACGCAGAGCCCTAGAGTGGGAGCTGAAGTGGACAGAGACAGATGAAGTGCACTGCTGTGGAAGGGCAAAATTTTTCCCCCAAAAGCCTTTTTTACAGAAGGCAAGCAATTTGCAAACTGTTCCCAAGCCAAGCTGTGGCCTCCACGTCTGGCTTCCCTGATCACCTGTGGGGTGGGAGTATATCGCCATAAGCGGATGGACTCCACATAGCCGCTGATCAGCTGGGTTGTTACAAGGATGCTGGATCTTTCCAGCTGGTGGGTCCAGCTTTAGCAGTTAAGGCATGAATTGATATGAGCCTTTATTTTTTAATTTTAAAGATTTATTTATTTATTTGACAGAGAGAGATCACAAGTAGGCAGACAGGCAGGCAGAGAGAGAGGAGGAAGCAGGCTCCCCGCTGAGCAGAGAGCCCGATGCAGGGCTCGATCCCAGGACCCTGGGACTGAGCTGAAGGCAGAGGCTTTAACCCACTGAGCCACCCAGGCACCCCTTATATGAGCCTTTAGGATTGACTTTGGCTCCTCCTTTGCGGTGCCAGATAATCCCTTGTGGTTCTCTCTTGTCTGTTGGCAAAACTGCAGTGTGTTCATGTTAATTGGTTGTGTCTGGCTGACACTGTTTCCTGATGTCATTATGAACGTTAAAAGACAATTATTATTTACAAGAATTTCAATCAAAACATATAAACAAATGTATAGCTAAACAATATAAAAAATGTGAAGTTAATGTTGTATGGAAATGGCATAATTTTAAAACCAAAGACATGAATGTTTGTCAGCTACTTTGCCATCCGCATGGTTTTGGAGACATGAAGCAGTTAAACACACGGCCCCAAATATGCTAACTTTTCACACACCGTTGAGTGAATCTCCGATGTTTAAAAGAGGTTGCGTCCATTTTCCTTGGGAGTTTTCAGAAGGAAATAATGACCGGTAGGTCTTTCAGGACCCACAGGCCAGCGCTATTCAAAGTCAACTCGACATTGCTGTCACCCAAGCAATGATCAGTGGCTTTATCTTTGAATGGACCGTAGACCAGATTTATGGTGGGCTTCACAGTGAGTCACATGTGCATGAGGAGCAAACCAGTCCTGCTTGGTACGGCCCCATGAGAAGTTGGAAAGGAGCAACTTGAACCTGTTGAAATTGCTTGAAACCTTCTTACATTTCTATCAACATACCTCTGTGGGAAATGTTTATCTACTATGAATCTATGAATTATTAAAACAAAATAGGTAAATAATTGGATATACTTTATTCCTTGTGAATTGCATGGTCAATCCAATTCGGGGTCCCAAATCCATTTGTTACATTAAAACCTTTAAATGATGATGTACATGATGTTTGTTCAAAATGTGTACCTAGATGCTTAATATGGGGAATTGCTAACTCATAATTTTTGGTTTAGTTGTAAGTGTGAGATGACAACATTACAACTGTAATAATGATTCTCTATGTTCATTGCTTCTAGGCATGCTTCCAATGAATTTGATACACAGATTTTTGTTCTTTCCCCTGTCTTATTCATTCTGATTATCTTTGTCAATGAATTGATATATTTATTGGTATGTAATTTTGTACCTGCTGAATCTAATCGTAAAACATTTGTACTTATATTTGTACATAGTGGTTTTCAAAATTTCATTTTTATAGTAATTCATGTTTATTGTATTTTATAAAACTGTAAGTCTGTGATGGACCAGAATTTAAAGAAAAAGTGGTTTCTGTTTTTTTTTTTTCTACTACACAGAGAATCAATTCTATAGGAGTAGTTCTCAAATGAGATCCACAGAACAAAAAGTACATCCAAATCATTTTGGGGCTATTGATGCAGATTCCCCAAAGCAGAATCTCGAGGAATAGCCTCAAGCATTTACACAATCTACCCAGGGTATTCTGAGTCTTGAATTTGAGAAAGACCTGACTATAACATGACTGTGTATTATATAATCAGCATTGCACTAGGTAGCTCTGTATTTTAGGATTCTTGGAAGGCTGACATACAAAGGAAAGCAGAATTGTCTTGGAGGTACCACATCCATCTCTGACTGCTTTACTCAGAACTGATCATCAGGTCATTTTCAAACTCTAGATAAGAACAGAATCTTGGATGGTACCTAGGGGAACATTGTCCCAGACCATAGTCTTTCAGTTTTATTTTTGTGACTGTGGCCCATGTAAATACTCAGCATGATGGACTGTTGGCAAGTTAATTGCCAAATATTAGAGAGAATGCTCATAGCCAATGCATTTATTAATATGATTGGCTGTTTGCCTTGACAATCTCAATGACTGAATTGAGTCAAATTGTGGCCCTCTTGTAGTTTTTTTGATAGTTCATTATTGAGGAATAGGGAAATATGTTTGAAACTGAATTTAATCATCCCTCCAACCCCAAATGGATCCTCTTCTCAATTTCCTTGTTTTATTATGAAAAAAAAACTGATCCTCTATATTTGGATTATAGTAGTAGCCTCCATACTCAGTATTTGTCAGAATTTTATTTTAAGAGAGAACCTAAAAATATATCCCATGGCTTGATGGCCCATGCAGTTTCCTAGTGGCAATCTTAAGACCATTACTTTCACTAACTTGTATCCCCCAAATGACTCTGATTCCACAACATGCTCATGGGAATTGCATATATTGCTTAAAATTTTGTGGGGAGATGGAGGATTCTGAATTTGGAGTCAAAATTAGAAAAAGCTCTTCTAATTTAAGATTATAAAGTAATTTGCCCATGTTTCCTTGAATTACATTTATATCATATTAAAAATTATTTTTTTTCAGTGTTCCAAATGTCTGGGTGTGCTTATGCACCACACCCAGTGCTCAATGCAATACGTGCCCTCCAAAACACCCACCATCAGGCTCACCCAACTCCCCATAACCCCCCACCAAAATCCTCAGTTTGTTTCTCAGAGTCCACAGTCTCTCATGGTTTGTCTCCCCCTCTGATTTCTCCCCACTCACTTCTCCTCTCTGTCTCCCAATGTCTTCTGTGTTATTCCTTATGCTCCTCAAGTAAGTGATAGTATTTTTAAAAAAATTGTCTTTAACATATTTGGAACTTACTTTTTTTCTGAAATATAGCTCAATTTCTACCCCCACCCCCACCTCTGGAGGGTTACTTGGTTGTTTTCAAGCAGTGGTCCTTAAACATGGGCAACTTTGTCACACAGAGGCCATTTGGCCATGTCTGGAGACATTTTTGGTCATAACAGCTTGAGTGTGGGTATCATTAGCATCTAGTGGATAGAGTGCAGAACGCCACTAAAAACGTCCAATGCCCAGGACAGACACCCAGGACAAGGAATTTTCCAACCCAAAATGTCAATAGTGACAAAGATGGGAAACTCTACTCCAAAATCATTTATCAAGTAATCCATATTCACTTACTGATTTGAGATGCTACATTTATCATACATCAGATTCTTAAAATCATTTGGGTCTATTTTTATGCTTCCCATTGTTTCTCTGGTTTGTCCACATATCCATGCATCATTGGCACACAGTGGCTTTATTTTATACAGTGGCTGTAATCTCTTTTTAACATCTGGAAGGTAGTCTCTTTTTGCTCGTCATTCTTCTGACTTATCCTGGAAACATTTTTCTCCTATGTTAAAACTAGAAAATCAGCCTATCGACTTCTAAAATCACCCTTTGATATTTTTATGGAAACCTGTTAAATTTATAAAATAGCTTAGTGAGATTTGATGTTATGATGTTGAATCATATTATTCAGGAACAAGATATGATGCCTTTCCATTTTTTCAAATCTTCTTTTTTTTTGGGCTAAGCATTTTAAAAAAAAATTTTTATTTTTATTTAAACGTATAATGTAACCCCACCACACTCTCCCAACACCCCTCCCCCATCCCCCTCAATTTGTTTTATGACAATAAGAATGTCTTTTGGTTTGTCTCCCTCCCGATCCCATCTTGTTTCATTTATTCTTTTCCTACCCCCTTAACCCCCACCCCCATTGCATCTCCACTTCCTTATATCAGGGAGATCATATGATAGTTGTCTTTCTCCAATTGACTTATTTCCCTAAGCATAAAATCCTCTAGTTCCATCCAGGTCATCACAAATGGCAAGATTTCATTTCTTTTGATGGCTGCATAGTATTCCATTGTATATATATATATACCACCTCTTCTTCATCCATTCATCTGTTGATGGACATCTAGGTTCTTTCCATAACTTGGCTATTGTGGACATTGCTGCTATAAACATTTGGGTGCACGTGCCCCTTCGGATCACTATGTTTGTATCTTTAGGGAAAATACCCAGTAGTGCAATTGCTGGGTTATAAGGTAGCTCTATTTTCAATTTTTTGAGGAACCTCCATGCTGTTTTCCAGAGTGGCACCAGCTTGCATTCCCACCCTCAGTGTAGGAGGGTTCCCCTTTCTCCACATCCTCACCAGCATCTGTCATTTCCTGACTTGTTCATTTTAGCCATTCTGACTGGTGTGAGGTGGTATTGCATTGTGGTTTTGATTTGTATTTCCCTGATGCCCAGTGATGTGGAGCACTTTTTCATGTGTCTGTTGGCCACCTGGATGTCTTCTTTGCAGAAGTGTCTGTTCATGTCCTTTGCCCATTTCTTGATTGGATTATTTGTTCTTTGGGTGTTGAGTTTGCTAAGCTCTTGATAGATTTCAGATGCTAGCCCTTTATCTGATATGTCATTTGCAAATATCTTCTCCCATTCTGTCAGTTGTCTTTTGGTTTTGTTGACTGTTTCCTTTGCTGTGCAAAAGCTTTTGATCTTGATGAAGTCCCAATAGTTCATTTTTTCCCTTGCTTCCCTTGCCTTTGGCGTTGTTCCTAGGAAGAAGTTGCTGCGGCTGAGGTCAAAGAGGTTGCTGCCTGTGTTCTCCTCAAGGATTTTGATGGATTCCTTTCTCATGTTGAAGTCCTTCATCCATTTTGAGTCTATTTTCATGTGTGGTGTAAGGAAATGGTCCAGTTTCATTCTTCCACATTTGCCTATCCAATTTTCCCAACACCATTTGTTGAAGAGGCTGTCTTTTTTCCATTGGATCTTCTTTCCTGCTTTGTCGAAGATTAGTTGACCATAGAGTTGAGGGTCTATTTCTGGGCTCTCTATTCTGTTCCACTGATCTATGTGTCTGTTTTTGTGCCAGTACCATACTGTCTTGATGATGACAGCTTTGTAGTAGAGCTTGAAGACTGGAATTGTGATGCCACCAACTTTGGCTTTCTTTTTTAATATTCCTTTGGCTATTTGAGGTCTTTTCTGGTTCCATATAAATTTTAGGATTATTTGTTCCATTTCTTTGAAAAAATTGGATGGGATTTTGATAGGCATTGCATTAGATGTGTAGATAGCTTTAGGTAGCATAGACATTTTCACAATATTTATTCTTCCAGTCCATGAGCATGGAACCTTTTTCCGTTTCTTTGTGTCTTCCTCAATTTCTTTCTTGAGTACTTTATAGTTTTCTGAGTATAGATTCTTTGCCTCTTTGGTTAGGTTTATTCCTAGGTATCTTATGGTTTTGGGTGTAATTGTAAGTGGGATTGACACCTTAATTTCTCTTTCTTCTGTCTCGTTTTTGGTGTAAAGAAATGCAACTGATTTCTGTGCATTGATTTTATATCCTGACACTGTACTGAATTCCTGTACAAGCTCTAGCAGTTTTGGAGTGGAGCCTTTTGGGTTTTCCACATATGGTATCATATCATCTGTAAAGAACAATAGTTTGACTTCTTCTTTGCCAATTTGGATGCCTTTAATTTCTTTTTGTTGTCTGATTGCTGAGGCTAGGACTTCTAGTACGATGTTGAATAGCAGTGGTGAATAGCAGACATCACTGTCGTGTTCGTGACCTTAGTGGAAAAGCTTTCAGTTTTTCTCCATTGAGAATGATACTTGCGGTGGGTTTTTCATTGATGGCTTTGATAATATTGAGGTATTTGCCCTCTATCCCTACACTTTGAAGTGTTTTGATCAGGAAGGGATGCTGTACTTTGTCAAATGCTTCCTCAGCATTTATTGAGAGTATCATATGCTTCTTGTTCTTTCTTTTGTTAATGTATTGTATCACATTGATTGATTTGCGGATGTTGAACCAACCTTGCTGCCCTGGAATAAATCCCACTTGGTCGTTTGGATCCTATTGACTAGTATTTTGGTGAGAATTTTCACATCTGTGTTCATCAAGGATATTGGTCTGTAATTCTCTTTTTTGATGGGATCCTTGTCTGGTTTTGGGATCAAGGTGATGCTGGCCTCATAAAATGAGTTTGGAAATTTTCCTTCCATTTCTATTTTTTGGAACAGTTTCAGGAGAATAGGAATTAATTCTTTAAATGTTTGGTAGAATTCTCCTGGGAAGCCATCTGGCCCTGGGCTTCTGTTTGTTTGGAGATTTTTGATAACTGTTTCAATCTTCTTACTGGTTATGGGCCTATTCAGGTTTTCTATTTCTTCCTGGTTCAGTTTTGGTAGTTTATATGTCTCTAGGAAAGCGTCCATTTCTCCCAGATTGTCAAATTTGTTGGCATAGAGTTGCTCATAATATGTTCTTATAATTGTTTGTATTTCTTTGGTGTTGGTTGTGATCTCTCCTCTTTCATTCATGATTTTATTTATTTGGGTCCTTTCTCTTTTCTTTTTGATAAGTCTGGCCAGGGGTTTATCAATCCTATTAATTCTTTCAAAGAACCAGCTCCTAGTTTCATTGATTTGTTCTATTGTTTTTTTGGTTTCTATTTCATTGATTTCTGCTCTGATCTTTATGATTTCTCTTCTTCTGCTGGGTTTAGGCTTTCTTTGTTGTTCTTTCTCGAGCTCCTTTAGGTGTAGCTTTAGGTTGTGTATTTGAGACCTTTCTTGTTTCTTTAGAAGGGCTTGTGTCACTATATATTTTCCTCTCAGGACTGCCTTTGCTATGTTCCACAGATTTTGGACCATTGTGTTTTCATTATCATTTGTTTCCTTTATTTTTTTCAATTCTTCTTTAATTTCCTGGTTGACCCATTCATTCTTTAGAAGGATGCTGTTGAGTTTCCATGTATTTGGGCTCTTTCCAAATTTCCTCTTGTAATTGAGTTCTAGCTTCAGAGCATTGTGGTCTGAAAATATGCAGGGAATGATCCCAATCTTTTGATACCGGTTGAGACCTGATTTATGACCCAGGATGTGATCTATTCTGGAGAATGTTCCATGGGCACTAGAGAAGAATGTGTATTCTGTTGCTTTGGGGTGGAATGTTCTGAATATATCTGTGATGTCCATCTGGTCCAGTGTGTCATTTAAGACCTTTATTTCCTTGTTGATCTTTTGCTTGGATGATCTGTCCATTTTAGTGAGGGGAGTGTTAAAGTCCCCTACTATTATTGTATTATTGTCAATGTGTTTCTTTGATTTTGTTATTAATTGGTTTATATCGTTGGCTGCCCCCATGTTAGGGGCATAGATATTTAAAATTCTTAGATCTTCCTGTTGGACAGACCCTTTGAGTATGATATAGTGTCCTTCCTCATCTCTTATTATAGTCTTTGGCTTAAAATCTAATTGATCTGATATAAGGATTGCCACCCCAGCTTTCTTCTGATGTCCATTAGCATGGTAAATTGTTTTCCACCCCCTCACTTTCAATCTGGAGGTGTCTTCAGGTCTAAAATGAGTTTCTTGTAGGCAGCATATTGATGGGTTTTGTTTTTTTATCCATTTTGAAGCCTGTGTCTTTTGATTGGGGGCATTTAGCCCATTTACATTCAGGGTAACTATTGAGAGATATGAATTTAGTGCCATTGTACTGCCTGTAAGATGATTGTTACTGTATTTTGTCTCTGTTCCTTTCTGATCTACTACTCTTAAGGTCTCTCTTTGCTTAGAGGACCCCTTTCAATATTTCCTGTAGAGCTGGCTTGGTGTTTGCAAATTCTTTCAGTTTTTGTTTGTCCTGGAAGCTTTTTATCCCTCCTTCTATTTTCAATGATAACCTAGCTGGATATAGTATTCTTGGCTGCATGTTTTTCTCATTTAGTGCTCTGAATATATCATGCCAGTTCTTTCTGGCTTGCCAGGTCTCTGTGGATTAGTCTGCTGCCAATCTAATATTTTTACCATTGTATGTTACAGACTTCTTGTCCCAGGCTGCTTTCAGGATTTTCTCTTTGTCGTTATGACTTGTAAATTTTATTATTAGATGATGGGGTTTGCACCTATGCTTATTGATTTTGAGGGGTAATCTCTGCACCTCCTGGATTTTGATGCTTGTTCCCTTTGCCATATTAGGGAAATTCTTTATGATAATTATCTCCAATATACCTTTTGCTCCCCTCTCTCTTTCTTCTTCTTTTGGAATCCCAATTATTCTAATATTGTTTCGTCTTATGGTATCACTTATCTCTCGAATTCTCCCCTCGTGGTCCAGTAGTTGTTTGTCTCTCTTTTGCTCAGCTTCTTTATTCTCTGTCATTTGGTCTTCTATATCACTAATTCTGTCTTCTGCCTCATTTATCCTAGCGGTAAGAGCCTCCATTTTTGATTGCATCTCATTAATAGCTTTTTTGATTTCAACTTGGTTAGATTTTAGTTCTTTTATTTCTCCAGAAAGGGCTTTTATTTCTCCAGACAGGGTTTCTCTAATATCTTCCATGTCTTTTTCGAGCCTGGCTAGAACCTTGAGAATCATCATCCTGAATTCTAGATCTGACATATTACTAATGTCTGTATTGATTAGGTCCCTAGCTTTTGGTACTGCCTCCTGTTCTTTTTTTTGTGGTGAGTTTTTCTGCCTTGTCGTTTTGTCCACATAAGAATATATGAAGCAGCAAATGAAATACTAAAAGGGTGGCCAAGACCCCAGGAAAATGTGCTTTAACCAAATCAGAAGCGACCCCAAATCTTGAAAGGGTGAGAAAGGGGGTAAAAAGAAGTTCAGAAAAGGGAAAAAATATTAAAAAAAAGAACACAAATAAAGAAAAAACATAAAAAAAGGAAAAAAAATTATTAGACTGGTGACTAGAACAGGGCCACCCACTTAATTTTGGGAGTGTTTTGGTCTCTTAGAAGATACTACCTCTCAAAATTTTAAAGAATGAAAACCATATATAAGGGTAAACACAATGAAGGGATGAAATATGAATATAAAGGTGAAAAATTTTTTTTTAAAATTTCAAACAAAGGAGTTGATAAGTTACATTGATAGGGAGAATTAAAAAAAAAGAAAGTGTCGAGAGAACTTGCTTAGGGTGGAGACTAGATCAAGCCCGGTGCTAGATTTAGGGTGTATTTTGATCTATTAGAAGAAATTGTACCCCAAATTTTTTAGAAGAAAAAAACCCTATGTGTATCCAAAAATAAAGTTAGATACAATAAAGGATAAAATATGACCATAATAATAAAGTTTCAAAAAAGATTTTTTTAAGAAAGTTATTAAGATAAACTAGTTAAAAAATGTTAAAAGAGGAAAGGGTAAAAGTTAAAAAAATTAGCAGAAGAGAAAATAAAATTTAAAAAAATTAACTAACTTTGCAAGACTAAAGATTCATGGGGAGAAAGCCATGAATTCCATGCTTTGCTTTCTGCTCCTCTGGAATTCCGCTGTTCTCCTTGGTAAGTGAACTTGGTCTTGGCTGAATTTCTTGTTGATCTTCTGGGGGAGGGGCCTGTTGTAGAGATTTTCAAGTGTCTCTGCCCCAGGTGGAACTGCACCACCCTTACCAGGGGCCGGGCTAAGTAATCTGCTCGGGTTTGCTTTTGGGTGCTTTTGTTCCCTGAATGCTTTCCCTAGAGTTCTGGAGGATGGGAATGAAAATGGCGGCCTCCCAATCTCCGGCCCGGAGGAGCGGAGAGCTCGGGGCCCCACTCTTCAGTGCACCTTCAGAGAAAAGCGTTCAATCACTCCCATTTCACTGGCCTCTGGCTGCGCTCCAAGGTCACCCAGCCTGTGACCAAGCGTCTCGGTCTCTGGCAGAGTCCCACCTGGAGTCTCTGAACCCTGCAGATCCCTGGGCTCTCCCAGGTCGGAGTCTCCCCGGATCTTGTGGGGACCCCACACACAGAGCACTGGCCTGTGTCACGGATTAGGTTCAAGGTAACCCCAAGTTGAGAGCTCACTCCTCGGCTCTGTCTCTGCATCTGGCTTCCCCACTCTAACACCTGTGAGCTCTGCAACACTCAGACACTCCCGATTTTTCTGTGACCCTGCAGGACCCGAGGCCACGCTGTCCCCGCGTAGTCTTCTCCCCGGTTTAGCCTCTGGAGCGATGTCCCTCTGTGGAACAGATTTTTAAAAGTCCTGATTTTGTGCTCCATTGTTCTGCTGCTTGCCGGAAGCCGGCCCCTCCCACCGTGGTCTATCTTCCTGTCGCTTTGGATTCACTTCTCGGCTGGTCCTACCTTTCAGAAAGTGGTAGATTTTCTGTTTCTAGAATTGTTGCTCTTCTTCTCTTCGATCTCCTTTTAGATTTGTAGGTGTTCAAAATGGTTTGATAAGCTATCTAGCTGATCTCCTGCTGCTTGATGTCGTCTCAGCCTGCTACTTCTCTGCCATTTGACTCCTGCCTCTCAAATCTTCTTTTACTAGTTTTGAAAATTTCTGTTTTATAGTCCTTGAATATTGTTGTCTTGTTAAAACTATTACCAAGACTATTTTCTGTCATAGATTTCTTGTGTAAATGGAGTCTCTTCTTTCATTTTATCTTCTCACTGTTGGCTGTTTATATAACCAAAAGCCATTGGTTTCTGCATTTTAAGTTTGCCCCTTGCTAAATTAGTGAAATCTCTAATGACTTGTTGTTTTCAGTCAGTTTAGGAGAGGAGAATTTCACTGTGTGCAACCATATCATCTGTAAGCAAAATATCAACAAGTCTTTTCAATTTAATTCTGTAATATCTTTGTGTTTTCTGATCACATTGGGTAGTACCGGAGTATAATGTTCAATACTAGTGATAATAGTGGGTGGAGTCAGGGTGCCATTGGACATCCTTGTATTGTTCCCAACTTTAGTGAGAATGTCTCTGGTGTTTCTCTGTTAGCATGAGGCTGCCATGTGGGCTGAGGAGAACACCTTTTATTCAGTCAAGTAACCTCCATCTATACATATGTATTGAATGTTTTTGTTATTTCTTTTTCATATCAAGAATGATTGTTGAATTTTTTCAAGTGTGATTTCATGGCCTATAGTGAGGATTACATGCTTTTTGTCTTTATTTATATACATATGATGCTGATAGTAACAGACTTTCTAATACTGGACCATCTTTGACCAAATCTTCTTGGTCATGATATATTGTTGTTTGTGTGTGCCACTGGCTTTTCTTTTATAATTTTTTAATAAGGATTTTTGTATTAACACACTAAAGTGGTTTAAGGTTTTCTATTTTGGGTAATCTTTGTTGGCACTTGATATCAGTATGATAATCACATAATTTAAAAAATGTCAATATTTTCTTTCTTTTTTTCTTTTTTTCAATATTCTGAAGTAATACTTTCTTGTGAAAACCTCTGAACCCGAGGCTTTTTTGGAACTTGTTAAGTTGATAGCTTTTTTTCTATTTTCTATGGAAATCAGTGTGTTTAGAGTTTCCATCTTTCCTAGCATTAGTTTTGGTAACTTACGCTCTTCTAGGAAAATATACATTTCATTCAGTTTTTTTTATAATCCTGAGTAATATAGTCTAGTGTTAATCTTTAAATGTTCTCTCTTTCTCTTGTTATTTATACTTAACCCTTTTTCTTCGCTTTTTTGGTAAAAACATTTTTATAATAAAGTTTCTTAGAAAGCATTTTTATACATTTTTTTTGGGGAAAAATGAAGATCCATTTTCTGTCTTCAGGAAGTATAGTTCATACATCAGTGAGGCCTATTATGTTAGTTCTGTTAGTCAGGTCTTTTTTTTGTCCCATTTGTCTTTGCCCAGAGGACTTCCAGGGGTGGTATGTCATTAGAAGGGAACCAGCAGGGCCTTCAAAGCCTATGGCCTAGAAGGTTCCCACTCTTGCCTGGGTCTAGGGTAGCACTACCATTATATACAGATCAGAAGAGTTAGCATTAAAGAGACTGACAAAACCAAGTATAGGTGAGAAATAGCACTTTGGAACTCTTAACTACAGCTAGTAATAAATTGTGTATAAATTGATAGAACACTGAGATATTGTTTCATAGCCTTTGCTGGGGTCTTCAGCAGAAAGTCCACTGGAGGGATGCGCCTAGCAGAAGCATGCACATACAGCTACTGAGAATTAGTGCAAGGATTTCGGAACAGTCTTGGTTATAATAGCTCCAAACGACAAAGTCAATTGCCCATTGACACTAGACTGGATAAATAAATTATGGTACATTCATTCATTCAGGGGAATACTATGTAAAAATGAAAATGATCTACATGCAATGATATGGATCAGTCTCACAAACAATGCTGAGCCAAGGAAGCCAGACCTAAAAGCATATGAGAGGTATAATTCCATTTATATAAATTCAAACACAGGCAAAATGATGTCTGGGGACAGAAGTCATGATACTGTTTACTTTTGAGGGGAAGGAGGAATTCCTTTTCTGTTTTTAAGACTTTATTTATTTATTTATTTGAGAGAGAGAGAGAGCATGCATGAGTGGAGGGCGGGGAGGGGTAAAGGGAAAGAGAAAAGCAGACTCTCTGTTAAGCAGAGAACCCAACATGGGGCTGGGATCATGACCTGAGCCAAAGGTAGATGCTTAAACAATAAGCCACCCAGGCACCCCAGGAGGGACTTCTTATGGGAGGCAGATGAAGGGCTTGTGGCTGGGAATGTTGTATTTCTGAATCTGGGTGGTGGACAGGTAGGTTTTGCTTTTTTTTTTTTTTTTTTAAGATGGGCCATCAACCTGCATGTGTATTATTCTGAACTCCTCTCTTTAAAGGTTACAGTTCAATTAAAAAGATTACTTAAAAAAAATCACAGGTTGCCATATCTGTCAGGTTTTCCTTGACCTGAGTAATCAGCCATCTTTGACAACTCTCCTGACTCTTAACCTTCTGTGTTTCCTTGTTCAAGGAACCGAGGAAGTTGGGGGGAGGGAGGGCGTCTGTGTCCATAGTCTGCAGTAGCTCAGCAGGGACCCCACAGTCACTAATAAATAATTACCTTAGCTTTCCTCCTAGTGGGCTTGGGAGGACCGTGTTATGTAAACTAAGAGGGCCGGGCCAGGACTGGGTGGACTCCTTGAAAAATCATGGACCCACAGAACAAGTACAAGCCTCTATCCCAGGAGTGGATCCGGTGGATAAAGTACACGTTGCAATGGGGGTGGCTGAGTCAGTTTCAGGAAATGGGAGATGAAGGTAGCAAGACAGGAGCCTGCAGAGCTCGCCTAGAGCTGGGGTAAGTACAGAGGTCAAGCCCGAGGTTGAAAAGGGCCATGCAGTGTTGCCTCCTTGGAGCTGTGTGGGTTACTTGGTGAAGAGAAGCTGGAGAGAGGGGGCAGAGGATAAGAACCTGATCTAATGATACCTTCTATATTTTAATCCTGCAAAGGTCTTAAAATGGTATTTGTTCCAAACTTAGGCTTCAAAATGGATAAAAACAAGCATGCACGCATCGCTGCACACACAGTAGCCACTGAATGGAACACCTGGCTGTTAGCTATCTTCTCTAGGGAAGGAAAACAAAGCTTTTCTGGCAAGGTGCTCATACCACTGCTACCCATGGTGCAGCGAGAGCTTAAAATAACCCACGGGACTGTTGGGGGTGGAGGGGGCTTGTACTGAAGTTTGTTCGTCTTTGAATTACTGTTAGGGCCACAATAAAACACGAGGAGAGAATGTTTTGCAAGACCCAGGAAGTTATAAAATATTTTTATTCCAGAACAGTTCAGTCGGTGCTAAAATGTCAATTAAATCAGCAGATGGTTAGCTACTCCTCTTTGCAAGTTCAACGATATAATTCCAGAATTAAAAAGACTGACAAATTCCGTATACATCTATCTATTCCATTTTGCCACTTAGAGATACAAGACGTGTCTTTTGAGTCAATTTTACAAACATTGACTCACTCTCACCATCCCTCCCCCCGCCCCCAGTTATGCTTGGCAATGGAATAGCTTTGGGGTCCAGAGCCTGGAATGACTTCATATAGTTTCTTTTGTTTTCTTCTGGATCGTGAACTCAGCTTTTCAGATTGATGGATGAGGTGTTTTTCAGCCATGTCACAAATGAAAGAAGTGAAAACAAAACGTGTCCAGAGTCATGCAGGTGGGGACTCTCAGAGCTAGAACTGGAATTGGGGTGTTCTTGTTGTAACCACGGAGGAAGGCTTATTCACTGGATGGGAGTCAGACGTGCTTGATCAACTGCGTAAATCATCCAGTCACTGAAAATCATTTAAGAGTCACTAGGCAAGTCAGGTATGGACAGGTAAGCCAGATTGTCTTATTTATTGGTATTTATCCTAATCTGGAGATAGAAGAAAGCAATAGATGTCCTTATCTCTGACAGAGGCAGGGCAGGGCCAGCCAGCAAATTATGATATAGAAACAACAAGGGGCACTGGCCTCATCTGCTTCTCTTTTTAAATTTATTCTTAGCAAATGAGATTTATGAATCCCAGTTTTGTTTTGTTTTGTTTTTTTGGTCCCATTATAGAATGCAGCTATCAACTTTGTGCCCTGACACCATAATTTTGTTCTAAGCCAGTCTCTCTATTCTTGTGCATTTCCTGGCCACATTTGTGCACCCTCTTGTCAGTTCCATAAATCATCACAGATAAGCAAATCCTTCTCTTAACCTTTTGGAAAGATAACATGACCAATATTTTCTGAACATATTTTTGCCAGGCTTGCTGTGGGGAGATAAATGTGGCCTGTCTTGACAGTGCATCACTAAACAATAGCATGATTTATGAGGAGGAGTGGGGCTTGTTCATTGTGGTTAACCCAAAGACTTTTCAAATGTCTTCTTTTTGGAAGGACTATGGGGAGTTGTAAGGAGACACAGTACAAATTTTCGACAAAGACCTTGTATTTAGGATTTCTGCAGCGGTTTCTATACACCAAGGTGAGGTAGCCTGTGAAAGTTTTAATATAGTCACTCAAATTATCTAGAAATTCTTTTTGAGGGATGTGAACCTTGGTTATATATTTTTTCTGTATGTTTACATAGACTCTCCCAAAAAGGTCTCAAGAAGGAGCTTCCTTCCAGATCCCAGACACATATATGCAATCTGGCTATAGGAGGAATGCAATTTAAGTGAGATACAGAGAGGAGATGGAATGTATGTGCCCCCC